>PVJL010009757.1:0-54572 GCA_004026885.1 Lyroderma lyra | reverse complement strand
CTGTGGTACATATACACAATGGAATATTACTCAGCTGCAAGAAAAGATGAAATATTGCCATTTGCAACAAAATGGATGGACCTGGAGATCATCATGCTTAGTGAAATAAGCCAGACAGAAAAAACCAAGAACTGTATGACTTCACTCATATGCGGAATATAAAACTGAAAGCAACAAAGAGAAAACAAACTAACCAACAAACAAAGAAAGCTCATGGACACAATCAGTGGTTTAATGGTTATTTGGGGGCAAGGGAGGAGGAGGTGGGAAAAGGGGAGGGGGTGGGAGAGAAGGGGGGCCAAATACATGGTGATGGAAAGAGAACTCACACTGGGTGGTGAACATATAATACAACAAATTGATGATGCACTGTAGAATTGTACACCTGGGACCTATGTAATCCTTGTTAACCAATGTCACCCCAATAACCCTAACAAAAAATATTTTTAAAAGGTGTATTTAAAAACAGCTCTTTTAAAACAAGGGGTACAATTTATAGAAATGGGTTAAAAGAGGTACCCACGTGGAAAAGGTTGGGAACCATTGTTCTAGAGAGAGAAGGGGAAGCCAAATCATGGACAGTGTAGTTGCTCATGGAAATAATTTTGTACTTTGTCATTAAATTATTGTGGAGCTATTGGACAAGTTTAAGCAGTGACATAATGGATATCCCATTGACAAATCAATGATGTAATTGATTTGCATTATTTTAAGATCTTTTTGGTTGCTAGAAAATAGACTGGAGAGGACCTAGGAGGAATATGGGAAAATTAGTTAGGAAACTATAACTGATCCAGATTAGAGATTAGATGAGTTTGGAAAGAACTCTCTTCCTCCTCACCACCATCACCCCCTGCCCTCTCATTTTTGGATGAATGATGATAGAAGATACCATCAGTAAGTCAGGTCTGAGCAACTAGAAAGATAGAATATTATGTACTGAATTGGGAAGTCAAGGCAAAAGCAAATTTAGAAGAAGTTTTGAGGAGGCTGAGGTTCAGAGTTCAGTTGTGATGTTGAGGTCGAGATGAGTCATTGAGGCAGATGGCACACTGGCAGTGACTAAGTGAATCTGAAGTTCAGCAGAGGGGTCTGGACTGGAAGTAAGAATTTGGGCTTGAGATAAAAACTTGGGAGCCTAGCAATACAGTGCCATGCTGAAGAAGAAGGTTTTGGAATTAGGTCACCCTTTTCCTATTACTGTTGTTTGCAATGGATATTCTGGTATCTACAAGGGCTGTCCAGAACAAAACCAGCCACAAATGCCTCTATTTTTCATATTACATAGCTGGATATTTTCTGGACAGCTCTCATATATATTTGTAGGAGTGTACAAATCTCTATCAGTAAGATAAACCCTCTACAGTGGAGTTGCTAAGTCAAAGAATATGTGCATTTTTCATCTCAGAAGTAGCCACATTGCTGTCCAAAAACATGTACTTCTCCCACAACTATAAGAACATATCTGCTTCTTAGCATCTTTGATAACACTGGGATTTAGTAAGCTTAGCAATCTGTGCCAATCTAATAGGTGAAATATGATCACTCGTTGTTTAACATATTTATTCCAATGAGTGGGCACATTTCATTAACCATCTGTTTTGTTTTGTTGTTTTCTGTAAGCTGCTACTTCATGTATCATGCTCATATTCCCACAAGACAATTACTGGTTTTCTTATTGAGTTATAGAGTATTTTATGCATTAAGGAAATAAATTTTTTATCATGTGCATTTTCCCAATTTGCTATTTGCCTCAGGGAAAGCAACCTGCAGGGCCGTATGAAATCCTTTGTGTCTGTTCTTTTATAAAAGGTGATCATATGCTTATATACGAGGGCTGTCCGGCAAGTATCCAGCCATGTAATATGAAAAATAGAGGCATTTATGGCTGGATTTTTTTTTTCGGGCAGGCCTTGTATGCTTCGAAATTTTCTTGAAGCATGCAGCAGAAACTAAACTTTAGTTATCAAAATGTAGAGAGAGAAGGTAATTACCTTTTCACTTCTCATCATCCTGTACTACAGTTTTTAAATATTCTGTGTTTATTGTTCTTGTAATTTAAAAGGCCATGCCCCTGTCTCTCTCTCTCTCTCTCTCTCTCTCTCTCTCTCTCTCTCTCTCTCTCTCTCAATCCTTGAAACCATTAAACTGAAAACCCACAATGTTTAAACGGAGAGAGACAGTGGTCTCCTCCATTACTTGGCCATCTCTCTTCTTGTTACTTTCAGCTCCCAAGTTGTGAGTTGAGAGGTCTTTGGAGACTGGAGAATTATAATAAAATTCTTCAGTGGGCCATGCCGATGTTAATGGGTAACATTTGGGGCAAAGGTCTCCTTTCGCTTCCACATCTGCAGCTTTGCTCAGGCCTCACCTCAGAGAGGCCTGAAAGTGGGAAGCCAGGCGGTGCATAATGTGCATTAGCAAGACAAAGCAAGCGCGCACGAGGGGAGATGCGGGGGATGAGCTGTAACTCACTGGATTTATGTGACCTCATGAAATCCACCCGAACCACCCATTTTCTACCTCATCTGCCCGCGTCTAAATAGAATGGCTTTGTTAGTAGACGATGGCCATTTAGAATTATTCAGCTACAAATCTCGCCGCTTTAAAAAGGCATACTGACAGGAGGAGCAACGCATCGGAGGGAGTTCGTGCTCTGAACACAGAACCCCCAAATCTGGAAATCTGGAAATGTGGGAATGCTCCAGGGTACACAAGGACCGCCTCCTTGACTTGTTTGTGGCTCGAGCCCTTGGGTGTGCTGTGGAGAGAAATGGAGGCAGAGATGCTACAGAACGGACTGGAGTGTGTGGAGTGATTTTCAGAGAAATGTGTTGAATGTTCTGTGTTTAGGAAAAAACTCTGCCCAAGCCTTAAGACTCAACAGAGCATGTCCAATAATACTGTAAGGCTCGACTGGTGAGCAGGCGATCTCTCTGGGGCTCTACAAATGTCAAAATAGCTTCTCCTTCATGTGAAGGAAAGGTAAAAGTTATCTGGGCTTGGTTTTCCATTTAGCCTTGGGCTTGCAGCTGAAATAGAGAGTTAGAAAATCCTCCTGGATTTGATTACTAGAAACTTTCCTTTGGGCAGCCTTACTCCGCAGGCCCCACAAGTCTCTCTGTGCCCATCTATGCAATGGGTAGATGTTGAAAGCTTCATGACAAAGTGTTGAGAAAAAAAAATGTGAAGGTTGACTGATTTCTCCCTGTGGAAACTGATCTCACTCCACTCACCTCAACTTTGGAACTTAAAGGATCTAAAGAGAGGGCTTTGCCCACCGTAATCAAATTCTCATTGTGCTTATTGCTGATAGAATGTGGGAAAATACCACATTCCTAAAGTAAACAAGAAGAGGGATGAGTTATGCCATTGGATGAATACATATGAGGGCTGTCTGGAAAAAATCCAGCCATAAATCCCTCTATTCTTCATATCACATGGCTGGATACTTTCCAGACAGCCCTTGTAGGTGCAGAGCCCACAGCATATGGTGCCAAAGGCATTACATTCTTTGCCTTTGATAAAGACTTTGGAGAAATCAGGAAGACAGGCAAATACCCTGCTTTAAACCATGCTTGGTGACTCTGGTGACGAAAGCCCAAAGCAAATAGGTTTAAAACAACATTGAACCTATTTGTTTTCCCATCGATGATATCATCATCTGTTTGATTGGGGGTTATAGATGCACATCAGTCTTCATCTGTCATTGCTGAAGTCTCCTTCTATACAAAGGCACAGTCCTCAATTAATGCAAATTAAACCACAGTTGTCTTGTCTGTAATTGTCTAAACTAGCAAGCGACTTTCTTCGGTGAAAAGAGCCATCCAGAACGCCTTGCTCTGTCTAGCCCCGAGGGCCCCGTACATGCTCCATGCTTTATCTCTTTCTTGTGGCTTTTATCCACACAACATTAAAGGGACTCCATTTCCTTTATGCGGGCAAATAAAAAGTAGATTTAGAGAACAAAGATGAAAAGAACACATTCCACGGATGGTGACTTCAGAGTCCCGCAGCCTGGTTTTCAGACGTTGGCCATGTTAAAAGTTGCCCTGGGTTCCTTTACGTCAGAAACTCACACGTAAAAATGGAATCAAGAATGTGCGCGTAAGGGCTTGTAACACATTAAGATGAAGTTGTGTTGTTGGCAGCCCTTGAAAAGGGATTTCCAGGCCTGCCCTTTAGCCTGTGTTCATGGCGAAGAAGCACTCAGGAGATCCAGGTCTGCCATTCACCCTTTAAATGTTTCCATTTAAAGAATCTTTTCTCCAACGCTAAAAGCAGGGAATAGAGATCTACTTCCCCACCAAGCGTGCTGTTCTCAGTAGGCATGCTCCACAGGAAATTTCAGGGGCTCAGGCTGTTTTTTCCCCCGAACAGATAATCATCAAACAAATCACAATTAAAATTCACAGAGTTCTCCAAGTGAGAAACATTAGCAAAGAAGATTTGAGTGCTTTCTAAAACAAAGCCTAACTTCAGAAGAGTACAGACGTGTCAGAGAGGTGGTTTTGTGCAGCAAACTTTGCCTCAGAGGGGGCCCTTAGAGGCACGATCATTGCGTGCCATGGCACACACAGTCACACCCTGGACAGAGTTGGAACTGCACTTTTGTCATCAGGCAGGTTGACTTGCCTAGGTTCAGGTGACGTACCTACACTAGCCTCACTCTACTTTTGTGCACAGTTTGATTAGTACTGTCTTCCCCGTCACCACCACTCACCTTCCTGTACTCCCAAAACCATTGGCCCCTACATCCTCATAAAGTGACTGCTGCCTGGCCACGGTGGAGCTCTCCAGCCTTTGTTCCAACACATTTACTCTTTTCTGCTCTACTCCAAGTCACCTTTTCCCACACATCCTATGGCTCAGACAACGCCGTTTTCTCCTGTCCTATATTCCACATGGGCTCAGGCCACAAATGGAACTTGCTTGGATCTTAGTGGTCAGCTCCATTTCAGGCATTTACCAACCCTGGAAAGCTGGGTTGCTCTGGGACTCCTGCTCCCTCATGCCCTTCCTCCAAAGTCCCATTCGATGCGCACGCAGCCACCTGTCCTGCAGGTGGGCAGAGCATGGACTCTGGTGCAAATGGTTCTAAGTTTCAATCCTAGATCTGCTACTTAGAGGATTTTTTGCTTTATTTTCCCCATATGTCACCACCAACTAGGTGGCAAGAAAAAGAAATAAGACAGAGGACCTGGCTAGTTTTGGTAGCAGCCCCAGGAATTTTCTTCTCCTGGTATTCGTGTCCCTATGCAATGTGCTCATACACTGAATCACGGCTAGTCTTGAGTGACCAGGAGAACATGGAGGATGTGATGCTATGTGACTTACGAGAGCAGACCCTAATGGCACTGCAGTTACTCCCCTTTTCTCTGAAATCAACGCTGTGTTAGGAGGGCCCTGAAGCTTCCCTGTGGGGCAGCCCAAATGGAGAGGAGCTGGGAGCACCCCACCGCCAACCCTTACCTAGTTGCCAGCCATAGGAGTGAGTGACCTTGGACAAAGCTCCTCCAGCCCCAGTGAAACATTCAGATGCCAGATGACAGCTGATATCAAACTGAACTCTCAAGAGAGACCCAGAGGCAGAACTACTCAGCCAAGTTGCTCCTGAACTCATGACCCACAGAAATCATGTGAGATAATAAGGATTCATTATTGTTTTTAAGCCACTCTGTTTTGGGGTCATTTGTTACATGGCAATACCTAACTAATATATGGTGGTTAGTGCTCAAATGTTTCATTCCTTCTTCATTAAGAGGCTGAAACCTGCCCTTCACTTCCCCAGCATGCTATTTCTTGTAGACTCATCTTCCCAACCCTCGTCGTAGAGCAGTTATTCCTAGCCATGTGTTGAATAATCTTCCTTACATGCAGGTCCTTCCAAAGGATATGACATGTGCATCTCTTCACTTTGCCTTCCTTTTGCACATGTACAGACTTTTTTCTTGTCATTACAGTGCAACTATTACATAGATTTACATTGTATTAGGTAGTATAAGTAATCCAGAGACACAGGAGGATGTCTGTAGACTACATGCAAATACTACACCATTTTATATAATAGACTTCAGCACCCACAGATTTTGGTATCCGTGGGGGTCGTGGAACCAGCCCCCTGCAGATACCATGGGATGACTATATAATACAGAAAGATAAAAACACTAACAGTGGTATTTCTGGGAATACAGGTAATTTTAGTTTTCTTCTTTCAACACTACATAGTCTAACATTTTCTATAATCAGCATTTGTTGCTTTTGCAGTTTAAAAAATTAGTTTTGCACTGTCTACAGTTCTCTGTCGTCATGTTGCATTCCCATCTAAGTAATGGTGCTATAAAACCAAAGGACCTCTTAAAAAAGAAGGAGCTTGTGCTATCTTCTTTTCTACCTGATGAGATCTATAACCAACCCCACCCATCCATGCTCCTATCTATAGAGCTTAGGTGATTCCATTGCTCAAAACAAAGTGAGTCTTGCTGCCCTTGACACCTAAATCTGCCAGGATGGTAGGCTCCACGTTTCATCCCACGCTGTCCACCCAGGATCCCTTAAGCCCTTCCTCCTCTCCCCTCTCTCCCTCACCCTTTGCAGGTGGCCCGGCCGCCTTGAAGAGGCCAATAATAAGATGTCCATCACTCGGGGAGTCTCTGCTCATTGAGAGCCAGAACCTCCCTGTTTTGTTTGGGGAGATTCATTGTTCAGGATTAATTCGATTGCAGTTCAAACAACGGGCACCACAGTACAAAGCAACTGACTCCAGTCCCTAAGTATTTAAGCAAGCAGGCTCTATCCAATAGACTGCCTTCCCTGTTTTCAGTCTGAGCTTAAAGAGCCACTCAGAGAGAGCATAAGAGTTCTCTTGACAGAGTGAATGAGGCCAAATCAAACAAACCCCACCCTCAGGGAGGCCTAGGGTCAGACCCTATCTCTGCAACAAGGGCAGGTTGGGATGGGTCCCGGGGATGGGTCCCACAAAAATGGCTGGTTTCCTTTTCATCCGCCCACCTTTTAGACTAAATAGCATTTCATCCACTTTGTCATTTCTAAAATGTTATTCCTTTGGTTCTAAACAAAAACCAAGAAAATAACAATGCATCACCAAGAAACTATGTTAGTATTGCTGGACTTTCATGTGCATGTCTATGTACAAGACAATGTTTCTAGGTGGATTTTGAACTTTTTGTGAAGCTCTTCTCAGAACATTAAATATTCCTCTGCTGCATTTCAATGGCTCCTTAGTATTTATATGGCAGTTCTTATGATTGGAAATGAAAGTGGTTTCTAAATTTTCACTGCAAACCACACCACACTAGCGTGAACTAAATTTGTGTTAGGTCGTGATGGTTAAATTTCCATGAAGTGCAATTACTGGATCAGGGTAAGGACATTTTAAGGATTCTTGAAATATTTATCAAGCTGCCTTTCGGATAAGTTGTTTCCATTTTTACCTACCAGTCACATATGTGTTCTTTACAGTATCATAATGTTTAAATTACACGTCAAATAAGCTACTTAAATTCTCAATGTTTATCCTACTTAAATACCTTTGATTACTAATAAAGAGCAGCATATTTTCACATATTGGTCCTTTAACATTTTGGCCAATAATGAGATGTCCATCACTATTTGCTATTTAAATATTTATATACTCATATATACTGGCCCATTTTTACTGGGTGATCTTTTAATTCATTTTCAAGTGGTCCTTGCATATTAATATTTACAAAATTAGCTCTACATTGAATTGTGCTACAAGTATAGTCAATATGTCAACAATATAGTCAATTGTTTCCATTTTGTTCATTTTTTTAGGTTGTCCAATAAACATTCTTTTCCTTATGAATTCTGTCTATTGAGGTCCCCAAAGCCTCTGTTTTGGAGCAAATGTCAAATGTTTAAGCAAGCAGTGGGCCACTTGGGCAGAGCCTCACAGTTGACACATGGGCCCATAACCTTTGCTCTCAGGTCCGCAGAGCAGCTGTCCCCAAATGTATCGATCTGCAGAGGGAGGGAGGTCTCTAGACAGAGTCACCCCCTCTCTCCCATTGCTGCCAGGACTAGCAGCTCCAAATCAGGTGTTAGGAGCCTTCTGCTAGGATTTTCTCTACACATATTCCAAGGTACTAGACTTCTTCTTTATGAAGAATTGTTACTTAGCTTTCATGCGTTCATGAAATCTGGTTTTATCTGCACTGTTTTTTAGGGGAATTCCTCAAAGTTTAAGGAACATAATAGACATGCCTTCCTATTTCAGTGTTGGAGGCTTTGTGCTACTTAGCTTAACATGAATCATTTCAGACATGTATTAATTAATGCCTCTTCTTATGTCTTCACCTTGCCTAGAGCATTGTTTTGGTTTTCACGTTACCCATTACAAACGCATTTTTCCACTGTTTTCTCCTTCTTTATATGGCTAACATGTGGAAGAAGTATTGATGTTTTGCTTTTTAACAGATCTTCCTCTAGCAGTGTCCCAGTTGGCCCTTGAATTACCTGGGTGGACAATGAGATCATGTGAAAATAATACTTTTGTCTCCTTTTCTAATAGTTACAAGTTTTTGTTTTCATGTACAATTGTATCTGTTGCGATTTTCAGAACAATATTGGATAATGGCTATCAGAGTGGAAATAATGGGCATCCAGATTTTCATAGAAATGTTTCTAATGTCTTAATGCTTAATTCTTATTTTACACTTTCTTTATCTACTTGGGGATGCTACTAGCATTCACAGGCAGGGACCACGATGTTTTCAGCCCTGCAATGTATTTAATTATTACAGATGTGAATTTTGCCAAATGTATTTTTATCATCAATAGATGATCATAAGTATTCAGGCTTTTCTCCTTTGACTTATAAAAGTAAAAGATAAAAAAAAAAAAACCATAATACAAGCAGATTTTGTTACATTTTGCTATCCCAGCATTGCTAATTGTTATATTCCATTTTTTAAAATACTACTGCACTGATTTTCCACCTGCTTTATGAATATTTTTCACACTGGGCCACATACAAGTGTGGATATTATAACTATTTTACTCTCTTCAGATCTTCTCCATACCAGTAGCATGCCTAAGTCTGGATTGAGGTCATTATGTTATTTAAACAAATCTCTCAAACTGGGTTTCAGAGAAACCCAGTGACAAGGCAAATATTGAATTAAAAGCTTCACAACACATCTCAATAGACACAGAATAAAACATTTGACAAAATATTCCTCCATGATAAAAATACTACATAAACTGGGAATAGAAAGTAATGTCTTCCCTGACAAAGAGAATACATGAAATAACCCACCGCTATTGTCACACTTAATGATGAAAGACTGAACACTTTTCCCTAAGAGCAGGAATGGACAAAACTGTCCACTTTCACCATTTTTATTTAACATTGTACTGAATATGCTGGCCAGAGCAATGAGGTAAGAAAATGAAATAAAAGGCATTCAGATTGAAGAGAAGAAAGTAAAAATTCTCTATTTGCAGATAAAATTATCTTGTACATAGAGAACTCTCAGAAATTCACTAAAAAACTATTAGAATTAATAAACAAACTTAGCAAGTTTGCAGAATATAAGAACAATATATATTTCTATACAGAAACAATGAGCTAAAATTCATTTGGAAATTCAAGGGACCTAGAATAGCCAAATCACACTTTTTAAAAAATTTGTAGTACCCACATTTCCCAAATTCAAAACTTACTAAAAAAGCTATAGTAATCAAGACAGTGTAGTACTGATGTAAGGACATAGATTAATGGAGAGTCCAGAAACTAACCCTCACATTGATGTTCAACTGAATTTTGACAAGAATGCCAAGGCAATTCAATAGGCAAAGTGGACTTTCTTCAACCAGTGCTGCTGGGAGAACAGATACCCAAATTGCAAAAGTACGAAGTTGTACCCTTCCTTGCCTCATACCATATACAGAAGTCAACTTGAAATGAATTAGAGGCTTATATGTAAGAGTTAAATCTACACAACTCTTAGAAAAAATATATCTTAAGTCTTTGTAACTTTAAACAATGTATTTTAAATAAGAAAACAAAAGCACAGTAACAACAAAAATAGATAAATTGGACTTCATCAAAATTTAAAACTTATGCTTCAAAGGACATCACCCAGAATGTGAAAAGATATCCCAGAGAATGGGAGAAAACTTTGGAAATTACATTGTGATAAGGGACTTGTATCTAGAATGTACAGGCTTACCTCATAGTATTGCTCTCCACTGTATTGCATTTCACAGATGCTGCTTTGTTTTTGTTTTGTTTTTTTTTTAAATTGAAGGCAAGACCCTCCACCAACCAAAAGATTGTGGCTCACTTTATTGGGATGCTTACTTTATTGCAGAACTGCAATATCTCCAAGGTCTGCCTGTATAAAGAACTCCTACACCTCAATAATAAGACTACTTAATTAGAAATAGGAAAGGATCTGATTAGCTATTTCTCTAAAAATAATATAGAAATGGCCAATAAGCCCATTAAAAAAATGTTCAACATCATTCGTCATCAGGAAAGTGCAAACCAAAACTACAACAATATACTCCCTAGCCTGATTATAATTGAAGAGATAAGTGTTAGGGAGGATGTAGAAAACTTAAAAAGCCCCATACTCATGTGTTGCTGGTGGGAATGTAAAATGGTGCAGCTGCTTTCGACAAGAGTCCAGTTAATAATTTACAAATAGTTAAATATAGTTTCCATAAAACCCAGCAAGTTCATTCCCAACTGTGTCACCCAAGAGACATCACATCGTATCTGCTGGTGTTTTATTGGCCAAAGCAAGTGGTGTAGCCAAACTCAAATAAAAGTGGGTGGAGAACTGCATCCTACTATAGACCTGGAAGAAAATCCAGGCATATGTAGTGGACCATGCCAATATCTGCTATCATCTGCTCTTTCTTCCACCACACAGTCTGTCATAAGCAGAGCACATCCTCTCCAAAGGAAACAAATTCCCTGCACCCAGCTCGTTGGCTGGCATCTCTAGGTGACAGCCACTGTTTCTCCAGCAGGATTGATGTAATTCCTCTTGGTCTGAAATAAAAAGACAAATGATCAGTCTCCACACACTCAATATAAAATAGGGAAGCAGGGACAATGGGAGAAAGAAGCCATTACCTCTCTGTGGCAATCCTGCCATCCCCTGGGCAGGTGTTGCCGAGGTCCCTCACCTTGGGATGGAGATTGTTTGTGGCTTTGGTCCTGATCTGTTCACTGACTTGGAGACCTTACAGCCCTGGGAACCATGCTTTTCAGAAAGGTCCCTTTTCCATGTCCCATCTTGGCATCTCCTAAACAGGCCTTCATCACATCCCTGGAACGTGCCTGGGATAAGGCATAAGATATACACCTTCCTCGGGGACCACTTCCTGCTCTTAGATTGAGGGGAGCCCCGTGTCTGTTTAAAGTCACAGCCTTCTTCACCAGGACAGCTATCTTCAAAGTGTAGTTAGCACATTTTCTATTTGATTCAAGTCGTCCGCAGATGCCAATCTCTAAACATAACTCATATTTGGAATATTTAACTGCCTTTTCACTCCCCCCACCCCCGCCTCCTTCTTTGTGAGTACCTTCAGCTTGTTCCCTTATTGTTTTTTTCATGAATTATTGACAGAATAAAGATTTGTCTAGATTGTCAGGAGTGCTTTATTTTCCTCCCTTCCTCCGCCTTCTTCCTCCTCCTCCTCCTCCTCTTCCTCCTCTCCTTCTCTCTATCTCTCCCTCTTCTTCTCTTTTTTTTTTTTCTGTACTTAACTGAAATTAATTTATGTTGATTTTGACCCAAGCTCCTGACAATCTGGGCCATAGATCTAATAACCCCCTCGAACTTACAGAACTTGATGCAGGTTTGTCTACTAAAATCTATAAAATCTAGGACCAAATATATTCACAAGGACTGCTTTTGCTCCAAATAAGAAATCTCTGAAACATAAGTTGTAATGATTTGCTCATTTGGGTAAGAATGACTCCAAGGTTATGCCATGGAGTTTTAAATAATGTTCCCTTCTCTGTCTTACTAACTGGAATTTATAAAACTTAGAGCAGAATTAATAAATAGTTTCAGGTTGAGTCCCATGCTCTTTTGAATTGGGAGAAATTTTAAATTTACTTTATAACTGGAAATGTCTTCCCATTTAATGTCTCCAAACATTTTAAAGGTCTCCTAAGCTTTATATGAAGGCAAAACAAATCTTAATACAATCCACAAAGGCTTACCTGCCTGAACTCCCCTCCTGCCATATCTTAGCACATGCTTTCTCCCACTCTCCCTCTGAAACCCAGTCACAGCATCTTCTTTTAGTTGCACAGACATACCATGTCCCTTCTAAATTCAGGATGTACACATGCCAAGTCTCTCTGCCTGGATCTCTTTGTACCCCTCCCCAGAATCCTTTGCTAGAAACTCTTCTCCCTTGAGATATCTATGTAAGTGTCACATCATTGTAGATCAAATGCTTGTGTCCCCACAAAATTCCTATGTTGAATGCTAACACCCAGTGTGGTGTTATTTGGTGGTGAGAACTTTGAGGGGATTGGGCTTTATAGCAGAGCCCTCATGAATGAGGTTAGGGTCCTTGTAAAAGAGACCGTGGAGGACTCCCTTGCCCCTTCCACCACATGAGGACACAGTAAGAAGATGGCAACCTATAAACCAAGAAATAGACTCTTACTAGACACCAAATCTTCTAGTACCTTGATCTTGGGTTTCCCAGTCTTCAGAAGTGAGAGAAATGAATTTTTGCTGCTTATAAGTCCCCTAGTCTATGATATTCTCTTACAGTAGCCCCAACACACTAAGACATGCATTTTCACACCCGTCTTCTCTGATCCGCCTGATAACGGCCATTCTTCCTCTTCTCTGCCTTAGAGCACCTTGAATGCTTCTTGCAGATTGCTCATGGCTACAGTTCTGCTGTTGTTGTTGTTTATTTGTGTGATTACTGGTTAGTATCAAGATCATATCTGATTCTGCATCCCTGAAACTTAGAAAGTTCCTACTTCATGTATCACAATGTCCATGTATAAGATATCCCCATGTATAAGACAACCCCTACTTTTCTAACCCAACATTAAGAAACCCTCTCAACCAGTTACTACTGTGTATAAGACAACCCCCAATTTTTGGTCTAATAATTTCACACAAAAGCATCATCTTATACATGGAAATCTACGGTAAGCAGTCAAATATTTGTAGAAAGAATCGACCTTGGTTATTTTACAACATAAGAAACAGACTTAATTCTTTGCATTTCTTCTCTCCTGTAATTATGGAGAGAAGGTACTAAAAACTTCCCATTTTTCATTTTGACTCTTGGATTCTCAGAAATCTTTAGCTTTATTTTTGGTTTTGCATCTTTACAAATGTATATTTATCCATCAAAAAGGTACATTTAACAATCTTTCACCTCAGAAATAAAAGTACTTCTTGGTAAAACCCAAATGAAAAAGAAAGGAACAGGAAGCTATTTAAAGGAAAGTTTAGATGCATCTGGGATATTCATAAATTGAAAGTCAAAATCCTTATATTGATTCTTGGGAAATCTGATTTAACATTCCCCACTTAAAATAACTGCATGTAGTATTTATTCTTTATTTTTGTTAAGCAATGTGTGGACACTTAATAGTAGCCAGTTATCATAAGATTTTAGGAAATGACAGATTAAAAAGGCTTGTTTCTTTTACCAACTCTTAGTGAGTAATAATATGTCAGACAAAGCCACCAGATGGGGAAAAAATATAAACCATCAGTCCAATTCATATACCATAAGTGAGAAAATGCATGTGACAGCTGGTGCCTGGTGTTGGCGCATAGTTGGCACTCCTGGTTAAAGCATTTACTTCTTCACTAGGTTGAGGATAGGGGTTGAAGGAAATGTACCTCCCTGTGCAGAACCATAAATGGATTCCTTCCCAGGATTTACTTCTACACACACTTGGTGCTCCTATGTTTTGACCTATGTCTGCATTCACATCACTACACACTTGGCTTTCTCATCAGACCCATCAAATGCATTTTGGTCCAATAATGTGCTCTCATCCATCATCTCTAAATCAAATATTAACGTTTAGTCTTCAAGAGACACATCACCCTAAGGTAATCTCGAAGACAACAGCTTGTTAAGAAATGTATGTGCTCAATTGTCAGCATAAATCTTGACCTCTGTCACTAACTCTTCTGGTCACATGGCTGGCAGGATGACAGATCTGACTATTTCAGCCTGCTCATAAAAAGGATAATAAAATGAATGTTTGGTGAGAAAAATGCTTTTATGGAGACTTGTGTAATTCAAACTTTTTGGTGGTGGTTTCACATCAGCTTTTACAACAGAGCTGTTAAATACTTGGCTGAATTTTTTAAAAGGTCTGGGGAATTTAAAGCAGAAATAGAGTCTTTGTAGTTTTGTTGGTCCAGTGAGCAAGGCAGGCAGAGCTGATACTTTGAGTTTGGGTTGCCCACTAAGGGTTTCTGGGTTTTGTTCTCTGGATAATTATCCACTCTGTAATCTGGTGTGTCTTAAATGCAACATAAAGAAAGCAGCACATAGTTAGGACATGCTGTTGGTTTTCTAAGAAAGGAGCTAAGTTAGAGTCCTCAAAACTCTAGCAAGGTCATTTGCAGTCATAAATTTGAGACAAACACCTTGTCTGTGAACAGAATAAAGCTCATCCTAGAGGCTCAAGTCCATACTCCTCATGGTCTAAGTCAAAACCAACTGAGTTTCATGCTGATGACCATTTATTTATGAATGAGTAGCTCAGGTAGCCTGGTCTTCATTAGAATTTTCTGAACATTCAAAAAGAGAGACTTCAAGGATGTTTTACTGAACTTCCCTCAGAAAAAAATGAGCATACATCAATTCAGGCACAAATATTTATGAGAAAAGTTACAAGGCCACATTTATATCCTATCCTATGAATTATCATTACCCAGAACATCAATACTGGATTAAAGAGAAAAAGAAATAAAATAATGGCCCTTAAAAATGAGATATTTTTGTTTCTGCTCTACATTCTAGCATTCTACAGCTAGTGCTTTTATTGTACTGCATTTCTATGTTACCACTTCCTTCAGTAAATCAGTGCAAATGTAGATGAATGTTTGCATCTTTGTGGATTAGATTATTCCAGTTTAGAACACACAGGATGACACAACGTCATTCTAAGAGATAATTCCACTGTCCACTTTTAGAAAACCAGGACTTAGGCTTTAAGTCAATTATCTCAAAGTAGAAAGGCTGATCCTGTCACAGGAACCACAGATAAGCATTGATAACAGAACTGGTTTGGAATGGGAAGAAAGCAGGAGCCAAGGATCTAGGGGAAAAGCTGAGAGAAAGAGAAATAAACCTTAACTCCCCCCTCCCCCACCACCAATCATTTGAGTATTGCATCCTAATCTATCCAACACTTACACTTGTGTGTTTAGGAGAGAAATCTCTGGATAAAGAGAAAATGAGGAGTTTGCCATTCTATTCTTCTTTTCTTTAGCAATAAGAGGGGAAATCCTACCAAAAAACAGAATTTATTTTTTAAAATTGTGTATTTATTCTTACATGTTTAACCTTCAGTCACCTTCAAAGTGCTCTCCATTTGATGCAATACACCTATTGGAGTGGTTCTCAACCTTATTCTACTTTTGTACCGCTTTTAAGTCCACTGTTATAAATTGTACTCCTTTTTTTAAAAACTTTTATTTTTAAATGCTGGCAATTTTGTTCAGTGCCTATGTTAATGTAAAATAGTGGAAATGAGGTAATAAGTTAGGAAAGAAAAATTGCTATACCACAGATTTAATTTTACAATATTTGTAACAGTTAAATATTGATAATGATGATAAAGTACTTAACCAACTTTTAATTTATTATTAATAATAATATTTGTGTTATCTGAAAAGTCTGTAATAATTGTTATGCAATCACTAGTCCATTGAAACATTGTTAGTGAGATCCTTGAGCTTGCTTTGATGCACTTAGTTTCTTGAAATCAGGCTCAAAAAATGCAAGATACAGTCTTAAATCTGGACTTGCATTAAGTTTGTTGTGGTACCTATTTTTGATGAAGGTGTAGGAAGAAAAACTCTCTCCACTATTTCAGTATTAGTAAATGACAAGAAGTGTTTGAG
The DNA here is from genome assembly GCA_004026885.1 of Lyroderma lyra. Taxonomy (NCBI): domain Eukaryota; kingdom Metazoa; phylum Chordata; class Mammalia; order Chiroptera; family Megadermatidae; genus Lyroderma; species Lyroderma lyra. The sequence continues at coordinate 38,436 of PVJL010009757.1, read as the reverse complement.
TGCCTTCTCACTGAACTGTCTGTATTCCTCACTGACATCTATGCAAAAGATAATAAGATGCTTTCTTTTTAAAATCAGAATTTAAAAAAGAATAGGTTGAAAGTTTTTTTTCCCTGATGGATAATTTAGCTTCTTTGAAGAATTCTTCATTGAAGGGATCTGCAATCCAGTTGTTTTCTTTTCCACATTGGGGGAAGCACTTACAAAAGGATACTTTAAGACCTTCCAAGTAACTTAGAATATTTTCTTTCACATTTTGGGATAGGTGCAAGTCATTCTCAGATTAAAAGTTGCACAGTTTCAAAAACTTCAGGCTGACCTCTTTCAATACACTTTCCGAAAGTCCAGTTTTTTAATCATTAACTCCATTTTGTTGGTTACTTTGAATATACTAATTGAGCTGTTTTGAAGTCCCAAGTTGAGTTATTTTATTTCTAGAAAAATATCTAACAAATATGCAAGACTTTGAAGCCAATCACTTTCCTGAAATTTTGGAGCAAGAGGGAAATGTTGGTCTTCAAAAAATACCTGGACTTTATGTCTAAGTTCAAACATCCATGTAAGTACTTTGTCACAAGATAGCCCCCTTACCTCCGTATGCAAAAGGAATGTGCTGTGACTGCTGTTCATTTCTTCACACAGTGCTTTAAACAATCTGGAGTTTTGTGGTTGTGACTTAATAAAATTTACAACTTTTACAGCCTCATCATAAACATATTTCAGGTCATTAGGAAGAAGCTTGGATGCAAGACTTTGTCTATGAATGCAGCAGTGACTCCATGGTACATGGGAGCTACTTCTTTAATTCTGCTGCCTAGGCCTGTAAGACAACCTGACTAGGCTTGCCTCCTTCAGTGCATAAACCACAACAATTTGACCAATGAATATGCTTTCAATGAAATAACCATTGATTACATTAAAAATATCTTTGCCTGTGGTACGCTCTGTCAATGGGTAACAAAGCAACACGCTTTCCTCAGTTTCATTTCCTACCAAGTACCTCATGATGATGAGCAAAATAGATAAATCAGCAACATTTGCATTTTCATTGACCTGGATGGAATAGAATTCACTTTTTCTAATTCTACCTATTATAGCTTCAACATTGTCAGACATTTACTGAATTCATCAAGACATGTATTATTTAAAAAAGAGATAATATTAATCTTGTGGACATGTTCTTTCCCAAACATGTAGAAAATGATATCTTAATATGAGAAGAAATTAAATCTTTAGCTATGGTGTGGTTTTTACCACATTTAGCTGTGCAATAAGCAATACAGTACAAAGCCTCAAAAGCATTCTCATTGTTTTTCTTTCCTGACACGTATGAAGTAACAGTTGCATACTTTTCTACGCACCAAAAATAATGTATTTCTTTGTTTTTATACATAGGATGTTTAGTTTCTAAATGTCACATGAGTACAGAGGGTTTCATGAAACGGTTGGATAATATTTCCCCACACACAACACACAAAGGCTTAGGACAGTCATCATCCCCTACAAATAATAACCCATATTTAATATACTCCTCAGATTATTTCCCTTTCTTCTCTGTAGTACCTGAGGCATGCACCCTTTTACTATCTCCCGGTGTGGGTGTACTCGTAGCTGTGGCCATGTATTGAGAAGTACTTGGCGACGGGTTATAATCCACATTAAATTTTGGTTTTTTAACCATTCCTGTGTTCAACCACTGATCCATACCTGACAAGCTTAAAAATACCTGGCAATAATAACTGAAACTACTTTAAACATTAAATTTAAAAACTACTTGAAAAGAATCATGATTATAAACAACGCACTTACTTTTAATCAATCAATAACTAAACTGATCAAACAGTCTGATTATGGATGTATTTACATGCTTGGGAAAGTTCTGGAAACATCGCAAATGAATTGTGCTGAAACTGTGCACAGTGTTTGGAAGAAGAATGTTTTGGGGGAAGGGATCATAGCCATAGCCTGACCAATCATTCTTCACTAATGTGATCTAATGTTGAAGTGTCTTCATTAACAGTGATTCAAACTTAACATTTTTTGTCCCATAACTAACCTTTTGCATTCTTCTTACTTTACTGGCTTTTTCACCATTACTGATTATTTTTCACATACCCCTGAACAGCCCAGGAGTACATGTACCACCTCTTGGGAAGCAATGGCCTAGACAGATTTTATACAAATTAGTGAATTAATATATAAGGATTGTCTGGAAAGTATCCAGCCATGAAATATAAAAAGTAGAGGCATTTGTGGCTGGATTTTTTCCAGACAGCCCTTGTATACTCAAAATTTATCATTCTTTCATTAAAAACCTAAAAATAATAAAGTAAGCATGGTGCAAAGTTTCCTACAATAAGAAACTTTGTCATGGGGTATGTTTCTTCTTTCCTGAATGGCATCCATTTTGGGAAATATTCAGTCATGAGATTCAAGTGGGTCAGCCCTTACACACACCCCACTTTACTTTTCTTCCCCCAGCGGTGACGCAGGCCTAAACTGAGCTAATCAAACACAAACTCCAGTGAGTAGTGGGGAAAGTAGGTTCTCTTTCAAGAGGTATTCCAAACTGGCAGCAGGTCAGGCCAAGCTTCCTGTGGTCATTTCTGGGTCCACATTGTGAAAGTTTGTTAGAGAAGGAAGCCAGCCCAGAGCAGGTCAACCAGGTGGTGTTCCACAAACATAGTGGGTGCCTGGTCCCAGCCTTTCCTGAGGCTGGATGCACCTCTCCACTTCCATTTTACCCACCCAATCAATTAATTCACGCATTGGTTCAAACAAGCTTAATCTGGATTTTTTCTTTGGCTCAGAAAGTCTTGATTAATACAGAAACTAATTTGATCATTCCACAAAAAATGAATCCTGACCAAATGTACTTGCAGCTAAGACACCTAGGGCTCTGACTTGTATGCTGAAGATACATGTTGCATACGCACAAAAATAAAGTTCACCTCTCCAGTGTTTTCTCACTTAGCTTGTTGAGGTTTTGTTGCCTAACAGAAGAAGCATCTTGCTGATTTTTTTAAAACAATACTCAACATGGTTACATTTTGACATGGCACATATTGCGACATGAACCCAATTCACAGCACACTCAATGGTGCCAAGGTTATCATCACCCCAGTATCATTGGCCCTCAGAAATTTCACAGGGGGCTCCAGCTTTCAGAGTAAAAACATCAATCATCCATGCCATAATGCAGGATGAATTCACATGCTCAAAAGCATCTGGTCCCAACACAGTATGCATCTTCTGAGAATGACTTCTGGTACGAAGTTCATCCCCCAACCCTACTTATGAGATCAATAAATGTTCCAAAGCATGGAGGACTCACTGGTTTCTTTTATGCTTTCTTTTGCATAATGACAAAAGCAAATCTAGGGGCATTTGGAGCAGTTATTTCTACCTAGAAATAGTTTGAGGAGGTCCCATTTGTAGATGCCTTGAAGAGGTAAGCTTTAAATGTCCAGGAAAGGAAATAACTTTCATTTCAGGAGTCAGATACTAAAAGTGGGAACCAGAGAAAGAAAACCCTATTGACTTAAAAGAAAATTTGGAGAGAAAAAGAAACTCTCAGACTGTGAAAGCACTATACTTTTATTAGTCAGTTGAAATACAAAATCAGTCAAGTTATATTATAGTTTGAAATGACATGTTCTATAATTAAATTGATTTGTTAATTCAACCAGCTCTACATTGTGTGTGTGTGTGTGTGTGTGTGTGTGTGTGTACACTAGTATATGTGCATGTATTTATAGAACAATACTCTGAAGGTAGTTTGCAAAGCCTCCAAAGGTTTACAAAAACCCTTTGAAAGATCAAGTACATCTTTCTTTAATTTTGGAGTGATTTAGGGACATATTTCAATTAATCCACTTCAGATTTTTTTGCTTTAGCAAATATACATAAAGAATTTCTTCACTCAAAGAAATAAAACAGATTTGGTTCTAAAAATGTGTTCTTTCCTGCTCGTGGTAGTTCAGCAGGACAAGGAATAGAAATGTGCACTCCTAAAAGAAGTCTGTGTGTAAAGCATGAGGGAATCATCTCCTCTTAATTTTCAACGCAGTGTCTATCTGTGATGATCTTCAGTCTAAGTCATTAGACAATCTATATAATAAGCAAGATTATGAGGAAGGAAGAGAAAAGTAATTGATTTGGACAAAGTGTAGTACGGAAATAAACTAGTAGCTGTGTCTAACCTTCTGAGTATTTTAATTTTTCAAGCTACTTAGACTTTGTGCTCAATCCTTTAAATTCTTCAAGGATTATCTTTCTCATTTGAACTCTACTCTTCTATGCCTTTTATTATATAGAAAGAAGTATCTGAACTCCTATGTAAGATACTCTCTGTATAGGACTAGTGAGTTATTACAACTTTTCCTAAAGTCAGATAAAACTGGAAATACAGGAGAAAGCAATTTTTTGTTTTGTTTTGTTTGGTGCAAGGTGCTGTTATCTAGGTTATCTGAGGTTTCGGGAATTTCAACCCTCCAACTGACCCACAACTGGCCTTGAATCTCAGAGCTCTGCTCATTACGCACCGTGAATAGCAACGTCGCCTGGTTATGGCAATCAGTGTCCATCAGGTGGAGAACCAAGCAGATGTAATGGCTGATGAATGACATTTTATGATGCAAATGGCCCTGGGAGGAATTGTGTCCTGAGAATCCCAGATCCTTTCTCCTTTTAAAGATCTCATTTTCAATGTCTTCCATGTAACATTTTAAATGTTATTTTTATTGTTTTTGTTTCCTCAGAGAAAAGCCCTATTGTATGGGTAAAGAAGCTCACACAACCACATTACAAAAAAAATTTAGTCCTAAAAAGTAACAAAAGAGAATGAAAAAATCTTTTTTTTAAGTTTAACATTAGTGAAGGAGGAAAAAAACACAAAAGATTTCATTAGATTTACATGATCCAGATCTTCAAAGGAGAAAAAAAAGTGCGTTGAATGCAGCTCTAGTAATTAAATTAATATTTTAAAAGCTTATAATGTGGATAACCTATAGCTATGATAAAAAACAATTTCTCATGAACCTATCAGATGTAAAGAAAAATCTATGAACTAACAATATAGGAAAGAATGATATAGCAGATTGACTTTTCACATAAACTAAAATGAGAAAAAGATTGTTTCTTTTCTATTTTGTCAAATTGTCTTTTTAAAAAGATTTTTATTAAAAATATAGCTAAATACAATATTATATTAGTTTCAGGAGTGCACTGTAGTTATGTAACATTTATATACCTAAAGAAGTGATTGCCATGATAAATCCAGCAACCATCTGACACCATACTATGGTATCACAGTATTATTGACTATATTCCCTATGTTGTACATTACATCCCCATGACTTATTTTTTTTTATACCTAAAAATGTGGACCTCTTATTTCCCTTTATCTTTTCTACCCTTTTAAAAATTTTCAATTGCAGTTGACATTCCATATTATTTTATATTAATTTCTGGGTCCTTCTTTGTCTCTTATACCTTTTGTTTTAAAGTCCATTTTTTTCTGGTGTAAGTATTACGACCCTAGCTTTCTTTTTTCTTTCATTTTCATAAAATATCTTTTACCACCTTTTTATTTTCGTCTGTGTGTGTCTTTCAATCTGAAGTGAGTCTCTTGTAGGAGGTATAAGTAAGGGCTTTGTTTTTTGATCCCTTTAGCCCTCCTATGTCTTTTGATTAAAGCATTTAATCCATTGAAAATAATTGTTGATAGATATATAGCTATTGCCATTCCATTATTCATAATTTCTATTTATTTTTCATTTTGTCTTCAAGAAGTCCCTCTAACATTCCTTGTAATACTAGTTTGATGGTGATGAACTCCTTTAGCTTTTCTTGTCTAGGAAGCTCTTTATCTGTCCTTTAATTTTAAGCGTTAAATTTGTTGGGTAGAGTAATATTGGTTGTAGGTCCTTGCTTTCCATCATTTTAAATATTTTCTGACACTCCCCTCGGACTTGAAAAGTTTCTGTTGAGAAATCAGCTGATAACCTTTGGGACCTTCCTTATAAGTAACTAGTTGTTTCTCTCTTGCTACGTTTAGGATTTTTTTTTTTTTTTGTCTTTAACTTTTTCCATTTTAGTTATAGTATGTCTTGGTGTTTGTCAAATTACCTTGATGCTATTGATTCTTTGAGAAGAAATGTGTTTTTGTTTTTGTTTTTGTTTTTTCTTTTTTCATGAGAAAAGTTCATAGCACAAAAATGCATAACTGGCTATACTGTCTTGCTCAGCATCATCTCTATATATCTTCCCAGAATCTGTATATGTCAATGAACAATTAAGAGTGATCATTCCTGGGCACTAAGGATTTTACATCATACCCAAATACTCAAATATTCAACAGGTCTTCAGAGAAGTCTCTCCTCTTCTCTTCTCTTCTCTTCTCTTCTCTTCTCTTCTCTTCTCTTCTCTTCTCTTCTCTTCTCTTCTCTTCTCTTCTCTTCTCTTCTCTTCTCTTCTCTCTCTCTCTCTCTCTCTCTCTCTTCCTCTTTCTCGCATTCCTACTAGATGGGAAAAACTCTCTAGGAGGTTTATTTTTCTATTCCCTCATTCTCCTGTCTTTATCATCTTATACACTAATATTTGTGAACAGCTTGTTGTTATTATTAAACTTCTTTCTCACTACCCTCCTTTTCTTATTTCATAAACTATCTTTGCATCCCTTTTCTTCCCTCTGTCATAAAATAGACCACCTTAAAACTGAAAACGTTGGTCACTATGAGCATCAAAATTTCATCATCTGCTTCCTACACCTTTCTAAAATTTGTTTTGCTATAGTTATTTCTATCAATACTCTCTTACCTATAGATAATAACAGTTTGGTTGGGGTCAGCATCTGAGATTTTCTGTATAAGTTACAGATATGCTATCTGCCCCCTGCCACATGCTTGGCACATGATTTCAATGTCTAGCTTCTCCTAGGATGAGCAACACATTTTCATATCCTGTGACAACATAGTCAAGTTAATAGAGAACTGAGATTTGATAATGTCTGCCACTTTTAAAACTCAAAATCTCTTGGTCTGATTTCACTGTCAATACCATAAACTCATCCAATCCCAAATTCTCCAAAATTTGAACTCTATTTATAGTCTAGCCAGAAATGAGCCTTATCACACCCACCCCATTGATTAGCAGATGGAGGAGCAAATGCCTGATTCCTAAGATCTGTAGTCATTCGATGCTTGAATTTCTTTGGCATCACCAGGTTGAGCCTGTAGGTATGTGATTGGTCTATCCTACAGGCTGAAGGGCAGGGTGTATCTTTCTTCTTCATTGACTCCCAGTGTGCATCCAAATTATCTACATTTAATTTTTTTCTTTTGAAAAATTTAACAATTTACATTTTCCTTGAGCTGCTTCCATTATTTCAAAAAGCAGACCTTACCTTTTTAGTCTTACAAATTCCAAATGCTAGATAATCATAATCGTGAGATTGAGTATCTACAGTGTTATTCTCCACAGATATGTCAGTTGAGCATGCACACCCCACAGAGAGACATTGGGTCTTTTAACAGATTTTTATTTGCCTTCAGTCTCCAGCACAGTGCTTTGTACGCAGTAGACAATATGTTTGACTGATTTTCAATCAGGGGCACTGGTTCCCTTCATCATTGGTTTATTTTAGCCACAGTCCAGAGACCAGGGGGCCAATTTTGTCTGAGCAAAAAACAGTCACTGTCATTTCCTGAATTTGGAATCAAAATTGACCTGTACTCAAGAGGTGGATGATGCACTTATAGAATGTAATGGATGGGGTCTCTGACATACAACTCCTCTATTCTATTTTTCCTCTCATTATTCTTGTATCACTTGGCTTCCTACAAGATGTGTACCATAGAGCTCTTCCAACTTTCTACCATGGATGACATTTGTATATCATCCAGATCTGCATTGTCTGGGTATTATTGTGGGTAACAGAGAAAAGTTACTTCATTTTAAATAGGAATTTACATTGGGCCATCTTGTAGGTGGTAAGCAACATGCTTAATAACAATGAGTTACTAAGCCCATTGTTAAATCCAGGGTAAAGTGGATGTGGGAATGTTGGAAGAGAAGAGAGACAAGAGCAGTACCAGGGTAGGAGAAGGAGGGCTCAGTAAAGGAAAGATCTGAGCCTAGAAGAAAGAGAAAGGAACGCAGGCTGAAAACTCATCTGGTTTGCGTGGTAGAGCTCAGTAGGGACCAAGGACCCCACAAAAGGCCAAAAGATCCAAGGTGAAAAAATCTGGAAGGAAAAACAGCCAAAATGGAGTCTTGATGGCTTCAGATAACCTCTTTTTAATCAAATCCAGTCTATTTAAGCTTAGTCATGAAGCTTCTCATTTTTCCTCCTTAAGGATTAAGAGCTAACAGAAACAGACCAAACCATACAGAGATGAAGATAATGAAGCAAGTTCTGATGAGAAATAATCTTAGGTACTGAGTTGAGCAAAGACTGGTATCCAAAATTTTTCTGCCTGGATATGACTGATAATCTGAGATGAAGTGCCATATGTATCATATAATATTCTATGCACTGAAAATGGTGAGTGAAGTGTAAAATGGATGAATAAACAAATCTTTAAGATGTGAAAACGGAAATCATTATTTCACAGTTATAAATGTTTTCTTTTTTATGACTTGGGTGCTAGCTAATATGAATTAGTTGATCAGATTAGCAAATTTTTACTTAAAAATCAATAACAAAGAACAGGCATATCTGGATATATGTTGAGTAGGCTGACCAGATGTTCCATTTTAAATGGGACAGAAAACAATGGTACTATCCCTTTTCAAATGCTACATAGACTCGCTGGGTTAAATTCAAGGTATCAGCAGGCTAACTATATGTACCATTTTAAATGGGATAGTGGTTTTCTATCCCATTTAAAATGGTATATCTGGTCAGCCTAGTGTTGAAGATAGGAATGGAAAACTTAGACACATAAATGAATGCAAGAAAGCAGACCCGGGTGCTGGTTCCCTTTGAGCAGCAGGCTGAGGTCATGTGAGGACTCGGAATTCAGGGGAAGATGACTCTATGAGAAGTTTCCCTGAAGTCACTGTTATAAAAACTATATGAAGTTATGATTACAATTTCATAGACTCTTTCACTGACTTTATTTTGTAAATACAAATAAATGCTTTCTGTCAGTGGCATGTTTTTGAGAAGACAAACTTGATAGTTGCTAAAGGGAAGGAAAAGAAAATATGCAGTCTGACAATTAAGTTCACAAATGCATCCTAGAAAAAGTGCTACATAACTCATTGCCAAATATCACTATGGTCACCTTTGAAGTACTCCCCTTGGGGAGCTATGCACTGACATCAGTGCCTAATCCACCCTTCAAAGCAATTCTGGAACTCTTTCAGGAATGGTCATTAGAGCTGTCATCATATTACCCTTGATGTCCTGAATGCCATCAAAATCTCATCCTTTCAATATTTCCTTTATTTTCAGGTAAAGAAAAATTCATTAGGGGTCACATCAGGTGTGTACTGGCTAAAAACTCCCTCATAGACAGTGCCGTGTGAGCTGGTGCATTGTTGTAATGCAAGAGCCATGAATTGTTGGCAAAAAGTTCAGATCATTTTCATCTTTTTCATGCAGCCTTTTCAGTACTTCCATATAGTAAACTTAGTTGATTGTCTAGTTGGTACAAATTTATAATGAACAACCCCTCTGATATCAAAAGAGGTAAGCAACATCATTTTGACTCTTGATTTGGACTGACAAAACATTTTTTGACATAGAGAATTGATTGACTTCCATCGTGCATTTTGATGCTTAGTTTCAGGGTCATATTGGTACACCCATGTTTCCTCACCAGTGATAAGATGGCCCAAAACATTATCTTGCCTCTCCAAAAGGTCTTGGCAACTTTGACTCTCCTTTGCTTTTGTTCATCAGTGAGCTACTTCGGGATCATTTTTGCATACACCTTTCTCATGCCAAGATTTTTGGTTAAACTTTTTGTTTCTCTGTCAATGTTGACTTGGTCTGCTATGCTTCTCACAGTCAGCCAACAATTTCAACACATGATTTGATGAATTTTTGCAATGCTTTTGTCAGTTCTGCTCATTACTGGTTGCCCTGAACTCTCTTCATCAGTGATGCTTTCTCTCCCCACAGAAAAACATTTAATCCATTTCTACACTTCAAGGCATTGTCTCCATAAATGTGGACTAACATATCCCTGAGTTCACTTCCACTCTTTCCAAGTTTAACAAGAAACTTAATGTTTGTTCATTGCTCTAATTCAATACTCTGATATTCCCACAACAGCACACAAAAACACACAACAACAATAATGAATGCTACTCAGCAAGACAACACTACATGTCGACACAAACACAGCTGTGAGACACAGATATATCAAGGTTATTAAACCTTACTTACTTGTTTACACAGTGCTTCCAAGGTGGCAAGTTCAAGAACTTAATTGTCAGACCTTGTATACCAAAAGCATGTCTTTAGCAAATAGCATATCTATCATATGTGGATTCTTTAATTGGCAGTAAACTTCATTTCAGCTTTAACATTAAGTAGAACTATATATTTTTCACTATCACCGTTGCTTTAGTGTTTATATGAGATACAATACCTGGGTGACCTCTATTATGCAACCAGTAAAACAGCGACATAGATTGATGCAGAGAGAAACCAATTTCAGCATGGTGGGGGACTACATGTTTCAGAAGCTCATCACAGTTATTTGAGTCTATGGATCTAAAGTTGGATGGATAAGAATATGTGAGCAGAATCTTCCTGGGGAAGCTGGTATATTTCTGTTGCCTTGATGTCTTCAATGCTGTTCTACAAACTTCAGGATTGCTGATGTAGGTTGTTTTGGTTTCTATCACCAGCAATAGGAAAGGGCCACATGGAAGGCTGTGTTTATGTACCCATTCCAACTAAATGGAATTTCCCATGATAGAGAATCTTGGCAGAAAGCCCACTTTGGAAACTATGAAGAGTCATTCCTAAAAGCAAAAGGGTTCAGTACTCCTCAAGAGAACAGAAAATTCAAAAGTGATATAAACCACCCCACTCAGAAATGTGTCATCTACAAATTTATATTGTTAAAATGAGTAGAAAGCTTACTGTGAATCAGAGTCTGAAAAAGATGGCAATTGAGCACACCTGTTTAAGTCCTCCTCAACTGAGATTCTTGCTGAAATGATGAAAAGAATAGTAAGCTGTCATGAAAAGTATTCTGAAAGTTCCATATGTAGTGACATGAAAAAATAAACAAAGATAGAATCACATCGCAGTTTTTTTAAAAGTATTGGTAAGCATAATAAATATGTAGGTTAATAAATATGTAAATGTATTCAAGTTAATAAATCAGATAATTAATATGTAAGTATATGTATAGAAGATATACAACTATAGAAGTTGCAATGGGATTTGAGACTTTCATTAAAAATTTCTTCTATGTAAATTTGTTTTCAGTTTCACAAGTAATATATGGAGAAGTTTTTACAAAATTTAAGTAGTGTGAGGACATAAAAGAAAACACGTAAGTCTTTACCACCCACCCTTCAATCCTCACATTCATTTTCGAGGTTACATATCCTGGAAATGTTTGGATTGTTTCCAACAACAATTGTACTCTTGTAACCACAAAAAATAAATATTAAAAATAGTAAATTAGCAAAAAAATGTAATTATCAAATAAAATTTCTATCAGAATTAGGAACTATGGAAGAGCTATTTGTTTGCAGAAACTCAAAGGAGGAATTTCAGCTGTGTGTATTACTACTAAGACCAAACCACGGGAAGATTTGTCTCACTGGCAATTTAACACACATGAAAAAAGTTTTCTTGGAAAGTAAGGGTAAAAAAATCTGGACAAGGCTAAGCTTCGGCATTGTGAATGCCGCAGCCTGGGTTCAACTCCCAGTCAGGGAACTATCAAAAAAAAAAAAATCTGGACAAGTCATTCACAACACTTCCCAAGGCAACAGCTGGCTGTTGTGAGGCCTGTGGGGCAGGCAGGCAATTAGTAGAGAGTAGTTATCTAAGATATGGACCTGCACTTGAACTCATACATCCTGCTGAGTGACCTTCTTCCTGTTTTTTTTTTTTTAATTCACACAGGCCAACAAGACAAAATGTCCACTTAGAGAGAAGAAGTCACCTGGACAGTGAGGTGAAAAGGCTTTTTGATGTGTTTGTTGATCATTTGTATTTCTTCCATGAATTTTCTGGAGGGAATTAAATCTCCTTTTTGTCATTAGTTTGGACACTGGCATTGGCCTTATTTGAGCCAGCTACTTCCCTGCTCCTCAAAAGCTACTAGACCTCTGAGTTAGTCAAAGAACACTTTACTAAACCTAGATGCTTCACTCACCCCTTATCCATACCTGAAAAACTCAAGAGGGTCTTATGTGATCCATAATAGAACTTATCTCAACTTCCAATATAGGACAAGCATAGACTTCCCCCTCTAAATCTGAGCAGAGAGAGAAAAACCATCAGACATAAAAAGCAACTGAAGTGAGGACATAGCAGAGAAATCATATCAAATGACCTTTGAGAGACTAATTTATCTCTAGTTTATCAAAGGGATGTTAAATTTCTAAAACCAAAACAAGTAATCTTGATGTGGGAGGGACCTCATACAGTGCTCATCAAACATTTTGTGTGTTTCTCAGGTTCAGGCTGATAGGCCAGTGAGCAGAACTGACGTGTTCAAGTACTAAGAAGCCAGAAGAAGTTCTCTGTATTCTTACTTTACCTTCTACCACCCTGAAAATCACATGTTGAGATGGCAGAACCACAAAATGAAAACAGTTTGGGATATCTGAATCTTTGCTGTAAAAGGAACCACCTGGGAGAATTTCCTAAAGACATCAGACTTTGCTTGAACAACAAGTAAAACTTAAGTCATTAAAATTTTGAGATTTACCTACTTGAAGAATAGCTTAGCTATGACTATAAAACAGACTCAAGATATTATTTATATAGTTTATGATATATATAATTACCAAAAGAGGGAACATAATAGTAGGAGCAATAAGAGAATGAATTAAAGAAAATTTATTTGAATCAAAGTGTTCACTAATTCCCAGGAAGGAGTAACAGATCCAAATTCAGTTATATTCATATTTAGGATTTTTTAAATAAATTTGAAGGTAAATCAAATAAGGAAAAATATGATTATAAAATTGCACAAGTCTTAAAGTAACTATATGATATTGATTATAATTTTTGAAACCTATTTTTTACCTGAAAATTCCAGAACTATTCATTGAAACTAGGAAATATTGGGAACAATAAGTGAGGGGTGATCAACAAAGTACTCTACATCTCATCCTTTACCAAAGGAAATAAGTAGTTACTGTCACTGTCATTATGTTCCTGTGCAGAGGGAAATTGATGTTCCTATTGGTGTCAATGGAACAAAGACATGATGTAAACTTTTAATACCTCTAAATAAAAAAGACCAAGAAAACCTAATTTATATAACAAAGGTAGGGAAATCTATTCATAAGACCATAAAACATACAAGTGAAAGATTTTGTTTAAATTTATGGAGTTCCACAATTTTGGAACATTTCTATCACCCTCACAAGACCCCTTTTGCCCATTTCTAGTCACTCTCCATTTTCATCCCAGCCCAAGCAACCATGTCTTCTTTTATTTTTTCTGCCTTTTCTGAATATTTCAGTTAAGTCCTTGGGTAAATAGAAATCAGATGAGACATGGAGAAACCTAAAATGCAGATTACTGAGTAAAAGAAGCCAATCTAAAAAGGCTACCCAGTGTATGATTTTAACTATATGATATTCTGGAAAAGGCAAAACTATGGAGACAATGAAAAGATTAGTATTTGCCAGGGGTTGAGGGGAAAGAGGGAGTGAGGAATTAATAGGTGGCACACAGAGAATTTTTAGGGCAGTGAAATATCTGTATGATATTATAATAATGGATATATGTCATTATACATTGCCCAAGCTCACAGAATGTGCCACACAAAGACTGAGCCCTAATGTAAACTAGAGACATTGGGTGTTTATGATGTATCAATGGAGATTTATCAATTTTAACAAATATACCACTATGACTGAGAATGTTGGTAATGAGGAGAATTATACATGTGTGGAGGCAAGGGGATACATGGAAAATCTCTACCTTCTCTCAATCTTACTGTGAACCTAAAACTACTCTGAAGAAAAAGTCTTAAAAATAAATCAAATGTAGAAATACTAATATCATATAAAATAAAATTCAAGCCCATTGACTGGTTGAACTGTGATCCAATTCTCACTTGAAGCAAATATCTTTAGAAATCTTCTGGAAATTCTTCATACATGGATAAAACGCACAGGGAAGGATATATACTTCATATCTCTTTTCTATCTCTCAATATCATTTCTGTATGTAATTCTTGAAACTGTGGACAAACATGTTAAAAAACATGAGGCAAACCAGATATAAATAAAATGGTGGCATGAGAGGGACCTCTGAAAAACTCTTCTGGAGATTACAACTAATAAAACACCTATACATCGACCAAGGACCCTCTACACAATGCACAATCACAGTTAAGAAACCCACTCATCACATTAAGGTACCTGCAGGCTGGCAGAGGGGTAAACAAAGGAGAAATAAAAGGGGAATTGTGAAAATATGGCCACATAGGTTCACACTTGGAACTCTACTGCTCATAAAAAGAGGAAGACGAAGGTAGCAGGAGAGTGCTCTGGACCTCACTTGGTCCTCAGGACCTCACTCAGTCCTTGGGACAGAAGAAGGGAGGCTCAGAGGTAGGGGCAAGAGATACTGCAACCAGAACTCACTCCAATTCCCACAGGAGAGGGAGTGACTGGGTGGTGAGGATCCACAGCAAGAACACTCCAGCCAGGAAAGAGGAGAGAGAAGACTGTGCACATGTTTCTCTGCCTACAACCAGCATGTTCTGAAAGACCAGCATACAGGACTGACCCCAAGGCTCAGGGCAGAATCCCTGTGTGGGGCAAAACAAGAATAGAAAGATGCAATCACATCCAAACTCCCTGCATAACCTCTGGAGTCACAGAAAGATAACAAAGCCACAAATGCACCTTCACCACAGATCTCTGCCTGGCCAGTATTAGCAGCAAACACAAAAGAAACTGCAGCAGTGAGGGTCCAGAGAGACTGCCAAAATGAGAAACCAGAGAAAGGGAGCTCAAAATAAAGAGATAGGGACAGATGACCCATCAGAAACAGAGCTCAAAGCAATGATTATAAAAGTGAACTGAATGATAATTTCAATAGAGAGATAGCAAGCATTAAAGAAGACTTACAAACCATTATAAAGAACCAGACACAGATAATAACTACATTAACTGAAATGAAAAATGCAATAAAAGTCGCTAAACTAGATAAAATTGAAGCATAAAGCAGCAATTTGCAGGTAAAGTCAGCAGAAAACACCCAGCCAGAACAGATAGAAGCTAGGATCGAAAAAAATGAGAATGGATTGAGATTTCTCTGGAACTATATTAAACATAAAAATATTCAAATCATAGGTCTACCAAAAGAAGAGAGGAAAAGCAAGGGATCAATAAATTATTTGAAGAAATAATGACTGAAAATTTTCCTGACCTTGTGAAAGAAATAGACATATAAGCCCAGGAAGGACAGAGAGTCTCAAACAAGATGATCCCAAACAAGAACACACTGAGGCACATCATAATTAAAATGACAAAAGTTAAAGAAAAAGAGAAAATTCTAAAAACAGCAAGAGAAATGCATGTA
The DNA here is from genome assembly GCA_004026885.1 of Lyroderma lyra. Lineage (NCBI taxonomy): Eukaryota > Metazoa > Chordata > Mammalia > Chiroptera > Megadermatidae > Lyroderma > Lyroderma lyra. Next base: position 22,685 of record PVJL010009757.1, on the reverse strand, counting down.
GTAACTTACAAAGGGAAACTCATTTGACTCTCAGTTGATTTCTCATCAGAAACTTTACAAGGCAGAAGGAATTGGTAGAAAATATTCAATGTGATGAAAACCAAGTATCTACAACCAAGAATCATGTATCCAGCAAGGCTAGTGTGCAAAATAGAAGGACAGATAAAGAGCTTCTCAGGTAAGAAAAAGCTGAAAGAATTCATCACCACCAAACCAGTACTACAAAGAATGTTACAGGGACTTCTTTAAGATGGGAGGATGGAGGGGAGAGTGGGTAAAATAAGGAAAAGAGATGGAGAAATTTAGTTTGTTAACAGAAAATTGAAAACAACGAAGAAACAAAACTCATGGACATAGTCAATAATTTAGTAGTTTCCTGAGGGTAAGAGGGGAGGTGGGTGGGGGAGAAGGGACAGGGACACAAATATATGATGATGGAAAGAGAACTGACTCTGGGTGATGAACACATAATACAACACATAGAAGATGTAACGTAGACTTGTACACCTGGAATGTACGTAATTTTTACTAATCAATGTCATCCCAATACATTAAAAAAAAAAATTAGGTAAATCAACCTGGTTCAGAAGGCAGAAAGGAAAACCAGAAACTGAATCTATGATTAATTTTTTGATCACTGAGTTAAACAATTCTGGAGCCAAGGTCCCAACTTAATATAAAAGTTTCCATATTGTTTTATTCATTTAAGTCAAGATTTTGTATTACTGTATCAAAAGTTTCTCAACACTGGACTTATTACACAAAAAATAGAGAGTATCAGTAAAGAGGTAAACATAAAAAATAAATATCATAAAAATATGCAAATCACAAAAAGTGAACCTGGAACTGAAAAATATAATAACTTAATGAAAAATTAAATACAGTGGTTCAAAGATATAAATATATAAAAAGGTATTATGTTCATGGACTGGAACACTTAACATTATTAGGATGGCAATATTACCCTAAGTGATCTATAGTTTAATGTAATCTCTACCAAAATTCCAATAATCTGTTTTTTTTGCATAAATGGAAAAGCCAATTCTCAAATTCATATGTAAGTGCAAAGAACCCTAAATTCTCAAAACAATCTTGAAAAAAAGAAAACAGCTCACACTTTCTGATTCAAAACTTAATACAAAGTTGCAGGAACCAAAATAATGTGATACTGGCATAAGGATAGACATACAAACCAAAGAAATAGCATTGGGAGACTAGAAATAAACTCTTACAGTAACACTCAATTAATTTTCTACAAAGATGCCAAGACTGAGAATAGATGAACTGGACATTATCAAAGTTAAAAACTTGTGTGCATTGGATGACTTTATCAAGAAACCGAAGACAACCTACAGAATAAGAGAAATATATACAAATCAGATGTCTGGTAAGAGTTTAGTATCAAGAATTCGTAGCAAGTTCTTACAACTGAACAACCAAAAAGACAAATAATCTCATTTAAAAATGGGCAAATGACTTGAATAGACATTTCTGCAAAGAAGATATAAAATGTCCAACAAATACATGAATAGATGCTCAACACCATTAGTCACTAGAGAGATGCAAATCAAAACCACAATGAGGTACCACTTACATTCACTAGGCTGTCTATCACAACAAGAATATTAAAATAAAAATGAAATAAGTGTTATTGAGGATGTAGAAAAAATAGAAATTCACACATAATGCTTATAGGGATACAAAATGGTTCAGTCACTGAGGAAAAAACAATTAAACATAGGACACAGTAATTCCTCCCCTAGGGATCAACCCCAGAGAATAGAAATTTGGTACTCAAACAAATACTTGTACAGACATGTCCATAGCATCACAGTATTCACAATAATGGGAAACAAAAGCCAAAATTTAGAAACAACCCAAATGTCCTTTAACAGATGAATGGATACATCATTGTATAATGATTTGGGGCCATAAACAGGAATAAAATACAACATGGATGAATCTTGAAAACATTAGGCTAAGTAAAAGAAGCCAGACACAAAAGGTCACATAGTGTATAATTTCATTTATAGGAAATATCCAGAATAGATAAATCCATAGAAATAAAACCAGATCGGTGATTGCCAGAATCTTGGTGGGGCCAGTGGAGACAGTGAGGAAAAGCTGCTTCATGAGTATGGGATTTTATTTGGGAGTAATGAAAATATTTTGGAACTGAACAGAGATTGTGGATGCACAATATTGTGAGTGCTACGTATGTCACTGAAATGTCACTGAATTGTCCTCTTTAAAACAGTTAAATTTGTTATGTAAATTTTCCTTTGATTAAACCAAAAAAAGAAAAATATCTCCTTCAATCAGGCAGTTATCAATCTATAATTCGTATCTTCCACGATTCTCCAAAATATTACGAGTTCTCACCATCATTGTTGAAAATCTTCAGAAGTGATTCCTATAGTCAAACAGCTGTAGAGACTAACGCATGATGGGAGATTAAAGTGAATCCACCCACACTCATGTATGAATGCTAATGAGGAAAAGCATGTAGTGAGCTAATCTTTTTCCCCCTCCCTGAGACATGTGGAAAAACACAAATGTACCCTCAGAGTTCTTTATCTGCTTTTCTTGTACCCAGGGGAAAGTTCTCATTACATTGGGTTTGAAGAGATAAAACTAGTCACAGAAATAAAAATAAGAGGCTGATGAGGAGACTCTTTTTTGAAATAAGTCAATTTATCCCAGATTCTCAGGTCATTTCCATTCCTGTTGGGTGAGTGAAAGAGAATTTGATAATTAAAAGATGAGGAAAAGCATAAAAAAATTTTGTCACAGTCAATGACGTCCTTCTTTCTTGATAGGCTGGCTGCCTCAGTAGATCAAAGATAAACAACATGGGGTAGCACACAGAGTGGGGAGAGTTGGCCAAAAAAATGCAGCCTCAAAAGCCAGGCAAATCCTTTTTCCCTCCCTCTCCAGGCCAGAACCTTCCATTTGGAATATAAATTTTTTAAAACTCTCCTTAACCACAAATGTAAAGAAGAGAAAAGAGCTTTTTCTTCGCAGTGAGATTCCTTATCTGCACCGAACTTCAGATGGGGGTGTGGGCCTCAGTTCTCAGGATTTCAGAAAAGAATGTGTTAAAAAGGGGGTGGGTGTGGATAAGAGGAAGCTGAACTGTGTGAGGATGGTTTAACATGCAAATGTCCTTACTCTCCTTTTGGGTGGAGGATCAAGGTTTGGCTATTTTCGACTTCTTTTCCACTCCCCCTCTCTTCCCACCCCCCGTTTAGTTTCAAGAGGACTGTCGATGTGACAAGGGCTTTGTGTAGGGAATTCAGGCGAATGAAAGGGCCAAGGAGACCCAGTGGAGGGAACAAACTTTTGGGGGTCAATGGGGTCAGCTTAGAATAAATGTGTGGCATTGTTGTCATTAAGGACATGCTCTCAGCAGGGTGTCCCGAGCCGGGCACACAACGTGCAGGCCTGTTTATTCAACACTGAAATACCTAGTGACGGGTCTTGGGGAGAAAAGGGAAACTCCGGCAGCAAAGGCCCCACCTTCCAGGATCAGAACATTCTCCAGACGCACAAAGGCCTGCTTTTTTCTAATTACAGAGACACAGGGCCTGTGCATAACCCAAAATTAATTGATTAATTAACCAATGCATTAAAAGAAGAGCTTCTCCCAGCATTTTTTTCTTCCTCTCTCTCTCTCAGTTTTTTTCCCTCCCCCTCCACACATGGACAATCCAGGTCATTGAAAGCCTAAGATAGAAACAGTTTCTTAACAGTGTTTGAAAACAGCCTTTGTTTCCATGGAAGTGGCCCAGGCCCTGTGTGGTTTCCTTCCAGAAAACATTTACCTACCTCAGAGGGTGAGAGTGTGTGTGTGTGTGTGTGTATGAGCGCGAGGATTAAATGAGAGAAAGTGCTTAACACACTCTGAGCACATAGTTAGAGCTAAATAAATATTAGTTGTTGTTAGTATGCATTGCTCTTATGCTGCTCAGGCATAAAGAGGTCATGGAGAAAGATGGGAGGATACAAGTAGAGGTTGTCCCAGCTGAGGAAGAAATCAGATTAGTGGAGGTGGGGCTGAAATCACAGCTGAGAATTCAATCCTTTAGGCAACTGAAAGGTAGAGAGGGGACATTTGCAAAATCCCAAATAAACAGTGGCTCAAAAGATTAAAATAAGGAATACATCTGCCTATAGGACCTCCAGTTCTCAATTTTTAAAAAGCCATGTCAATTTGCCCAGATTTGCCTTGGTGCAACAAGACTAAGATACATGAAATATTGAAGAATGCAAGTGCTAAATTATGTTTGTCAGAATTTTAGGGCATCAAAGGAAAAGCTGAACAAGATTAACACCTGAACACCCTTCCAAAACAAGTAACAGCAAAATAAAGATGTAGTGTCAACAGGAGTTCAGTAAATGAAGCAATTGGCATTGGTAGTGTGGTCAGGAAGTAGTACCTGAGAGAAGAAGCTTCTGGAAGGAGCCCATCAGGTGGGGAGGGAAGAATAAGGTGATGCCCTGGGAGATTTAGAATGTTGATTATGTTTGAGAAATCAAAGTTTAAGGACACTGAATTTGGGGATAGAGAACATAATGGTCTGGCATGTAAAGAGTATATGGGCAGGAAGATTAGCTAAAAATTATGACAATAACCCATATACAAGGTGGTGTGGTGATGGTGGTGGTGAGGTGTGTGTATATGTGTGTTCACAGAACAGACAGGTGAAAGTGATGTCAGAGAAAGAGGTTAAAACCAATGAAATTTCAAGAAAATATATTACTGGAACAGAGGCTAGAGAAAAAGGAAGAGACAGAAAGATAACTCTTAGTTTTCTGTCATAGGAAACTGTAGAGTAGTAGCATCGTTGGGAAAAACGTGGAATTTAGGGAAAGTTCTTTCTTTACCATGTTGAGGGTAAAGAAAATTTAAATTTAACTCACATGGAATTACAGGTAATGAATTTAGGTAGCTGGCATTGTGCAGAAGAGGAATCTGCTATATTGGATGGGGGCGGGGGGACTATCCAGGTTTGGATCAAAGAAATAAAATGAATTATGGGTAAATCTAGGAGGAACATTATACACTATTGAAAAGACTTCCTTGGAAAGTCAAAATAAAGAGGAGGAAGCTGCAGAATGTTTTCATTCTTGTGAACTTGGGGATGAGACTATCCAAGAACAGAGATGGAATGCAAACATTTGGCCCTGAGAGTTCATCAGCTATCGTTAGTGTTAGCGAATTTTATGTGAGACACAAGACAATTCTTCTTCTTCCAATGTGGCCCAGGAAACCCACACGTTTGGACACCCCTACTCTAGAGCCTAGGAGATACTCAGTAAGTGAACAAGTGGAAATTTAAAATTGGAATATTTGCTCCTAAATGAGCCATATAAAGGGGAAGCATGTTATGTGGCTGCCACTTGTACAGAAACACGTGTAGTTGCACTAAGGTATGGTTCCATCCATTTGGCTGAATTGGAACCCAGAGTCACACACGCCCACTGTTTCCAGTCCATAGGAAGACCGTGGAGAGTGGCCTGCATCCACTCCCTCAGCTGGCAGGGGTTGAGGTAGTGTGGGGCAGGGCTGAGGTATGAGATGAAAGGCAAGCTGGGATCTGATGTTGGGTGTGCCCACCTCTGTCTAACTATGCTGGGTACCAGCATCAGTGAATAAACGTATACTATACAGGCACTCCACACTTAAGAACCAAGTTCCATTCCTACAACTAGATCATTAAGTGAAATGATCGTTAAGCAAGGAACTTAAAGGTAGATGTCTTATGGTGTGTCATGGCTGTGGGGTATGTATTGTTCAATACATATTACACAACACCATACTTATAAACGAAATATGTAGTCTTGTGTGATTTCAAACACTTCATGTGAATACTAACTGACTTAGGAAATGAAACAAAGATTGACAAAGGGGATTCCTGAGACTCACGCAGACTGAGAAAGGGGATTTCCCACACTAGAGAATTGGTCATAAGTCTGAGCAGTCATTAAACAGGTAGGTCATTGAGTGAGGAGTAGCTGTATTAGTTATGTTTCTTACCTTCAACTCTCCCCCAGTAATTTCTTTGCTTCAGCATCAAGTATTTCAGCTACTGAGCAAACATTAATTGTACTCTTATGTGTCAGGAATGTGGTGTTAATGATGCAATACAAACAAGATGTGGCACTTCATCTATTGTCTACAAACAAGTAGACAGGTGGTGTGGTAAATGTTCTGACTTAAAAACTTGTAGAGTGCTATGGGGGCCCATAGAACAGAGTTATTCTTGTCACCTGCTCTCACCTCCTTCCTCCCACCATTTTTATCTCTGTATCTTGGAAGTATGCTGCTATTGAGATGATGGTGAGGTCTGTCCACCTGTCAGTGTGACAGGAGTGCCAGGGAGCAACCAATTTGGCTTGTGTCCTCTTCAGAGGAAAGGTGAATCAAAAGACTGGGGCACTAGAAAGCCCTCACTCTGAATGATTTCCCTTTGCTGAAAACCCAGAAAGGAAAAGCACCGTAACAATTTGCAGGGTAACCTTCTGCTAACAATACAACTGCTGGGGCTCAGCCAAGTCCTGGCATGGCTGCCCAGTCAAGTCCATGATTAATGATGTCATTGCTAGCAAGATGAGACCTCAATTGAATAAGTTTGGCTTGTAACAAAAGCCTTGACTAAGCAGTAAACTGACCAGAGGGATGATCAACTATGGAGTGTGCCAAAAATCACTGACGTGGAGTGTAGACACGGAATCAAATAACAACATCAATCCAGAGCAGTGGGCAGAAGTGGAATCTGATGAGAGAGTAATAGTACCATCATTTGGAGATGTTTATGGTTGCTTCCTTTGCTGTATATGGAAAAGTACATAGCTGGAGGGATCTCAATTTTAATCTCCAGAAGTGAAGGCCCAGAAGTAAAGGGACTCCCTCTTGGACTCATGTAAGTTGGTGGTCACCCAGGGCTGGACCCAGGACTTGCTCCATTATGCCAGATTATTTTCATACAGCACAGTAAGGTCTTATATTAAGGCAACAGCAACCATCTCCTAAGTCTGGAAACTCATCAGAGTTTCAGTTTCTCCATTCATCACTGCTTGCTGAATTTCACCAAGGAAAATTTGTTTTGTTCAAGGAGGAGTTGTGAGTATAATACTCGCTAGGTTCTCTTGTGTTTGGAGAAAGACTGCTTGCCACCTTTACTCTTGAGCAACATAGCTGGGTATAATATTGTTGGATCATACTTCCTTCTCTTCAACTTGTAGACATTGCTCCATTTTCTTATAATGTTGAATTTATTTGTGGAGAATGCTGAGGCCAGCATGATGATATTCTGCTTTACAGATGACATAATATTTTTCCCCAGACATAATTTTTTCTAGATAGTTTTTTCTTTAGCATTGGCTTTCGTTAGCATAACCTATATATGGCTAGTGTTAATTGCATGTTAATTTTTTCATTGAAGTGATTTCTTTGACTGCAGATTCAATTCTTTATTTTAACGAAATGTTCATTTATTTACTTTGTCTTTACATACATTTTCCATTCCATTACTTAGGTTCTTTACTTCAGGGACGGTAGTTATCCCTTTTAACTCACATAAGTGGGCTAAATACATTATAGTTCTCAAGTGCTTTCTCTGATACCAAGTTGTTCACTCACAGCAAGCCAAGGATTAGAATAATCTCTCTTAAGAACTTTCCAGAACCTTGCACAAAGTGCAAGAGTTAATTGACTCTGCTTGGGGGGAGTCCAGGAGGCAAACTTGTTCTCAATAAAAGGAGCAGTAAGTGTTACCTAGCAAAGGAAGAGACTGCTTTATGAAATAGTAAAGTCCTCACTCACCTGTCTCTGATCTTACAGTGGGAAGTTAAAGGCAGTAATCACAACGATCACTTCCAGCTCTGGGCCCCATGAAGAACAGTGTCAAGTGGGGGCCTTGCCATTCGAGTCTTTGAGAGAGGCCTGAACTGTAGAGCTGATGGGTAAGTATAGGCACTCCTCACTTAATGACTGAGTTTCATTCCTATGACTAGGTCATTAAGCAAATTGATTGATAGTGAGAAGCTTAAAGGCGGATGTCTTGTGGTGTGTTGTGGCGCCATAGGGTATATTTTTTCCAATAGATATCATATAACATCACACGCATAAAGAAAATATAGTCTTGTATGATTGTGAACACTTCATGTAGTGAACACTAACTGACTTCAGGAACAAGACAAAGACTGAGAAAGGGAATTCCCCACTCTGGAGAACTGGTGGTAAGTCTGATTGGTCATTAAACATGTAGGTTGTTAAATGAGAAGTGGTTCTAATCCATCTGCCTTCCTCTCTGTCAGTGGCTGCCCCAAATGGAACATTTTATTCTAAATCTTTATCTGGTGATTGACACCAGAAATAAATCAAAGAACAAAACAGCCAGGGCTGATATGATGGTAGAAGCCATCTTTTAGTTTCTTTTGCTAAGGATGAGATAGTGTTTCCAAATAGTCAAAAAAAAAAAAAAATAGACAATGAAAGTTATGAAGTTTTAATTCCTTTATTTGTTTTTCTCCAATGAGAATTATAAACTGCAAGCTCCCTAAGATCACAAAACAGTACTGACTTTGTCTACTACACCATTACTGGTATCTGGCATCAGGCTTGACATTCAGTCTAAACACCTATTTGCTAAGTAAATAAACAAATAAAGGAGGTAATAAATGTGAACTAATGAGTTTTCAAGCTAGAAAGTAAAGAAATGCAGTATCTCCTATCTCCAGGAAGCCTATATTGCCAACATTTAAACCAGCCTGCAGACTTTAGTCTAGATGACTCATGTGTTTTTGTTTTGTTTAGCACTAGTAACCCCTTAAGATGCTTTGGATCCATAGAAGTCCCTAAAGAGGCATTGCTTGCAGAGAGAGATATTCCAATAGTTCATGGTGGTGCAGCTGATGAAACAACATGGAATATTAGAGTTTGAATCATGGCTTGACCACGTAAGTGGCATTGGATATGTACTTTAAACTTTTCCAGGATTTAGTGTTTTCACCTGCAAAATGGTAAGCTAAGTTTGCATATGAGAGTTATGAGAATTAGGTGCTAACAGGGGACTAGTAACCATGGGGTAAAAAGGCAATGAAGCAGATCAGTCAGTAGCTAGGGGCCAGCTCAGTTATAGGAGGCATATGGGATGGCAAGTAATATAGAACTTGGCATTTCCATTTCAGTTACCCTCACCTTTCCTGGGGCCTCTAATCTTATCTCTGCCCCTTGTTGTAGAACGCGGAAGGGGAGGGCAGTGATCTTTATAACTAGACAGTTACGTATAGTAGACTTTCTCCCTTGTTGTCCCCCAAACTGATCCTGACACCTTGTTTAACCACATTCATGGAACCATAAGTATTACATATGAAGTGAAAAGAAGGGAATTGCTCATTCTTCCAAATGATATACATTGGGTTTTGAGAAGGATGAAGAGGATTTATTGAACTTGCCATCCAAAAGGAGCTCATTTTGATCCTGATTGTACTGGCTTTAAGAAATGGGCAGACCTTCTCACACACATTGGTGTCCCAAGACATCCCACATTTCCATAAGACTAATTGATTAAGTTGCCTTTGCTCATCCCCATTAGGTCAATTTCCAGATTCCAACATTGCTGAAGTTCAATACCCCAATGCATTGCCTATAACTTGCCTATATCCTTGATGTGATTCTGCCCCATATAAAGTTTGATGATGGAATCAATGTTGGTGAGGGAATTATTGGGTCCTCAGGGACAGTCAGCCAAAGCAGGGGACTTCTGCTCATGAAGCAGTCAGACCAGACAGCCCAGGTGTGGAAAGGGAAACTAGTCCAGCTCATAGCCACCCAGGCCTTAGGGTTGGCACCAATGGCAACTTGAAGCTTGCTCCAAGAAAAGAAACTTCCCCAAACCATAATGATATTTAATCCCCTCTAGAAAGAAAGTGGCTCTAGGATACTGTCTGACAGGTGCAAGGAACGGTTCCTGCACCCAACTGTCAATGACATTTCTTTAGTGCTCATGATGAGTCAGAGACTGTCCAAATGGCTGGGGAAAATAGTGAACACGGCAGATAGAGTCTCTGCATTCATGGAACATGAATTCTAATGACACGACAGGGCAGGGAGACAAAAAATGAATACAAAATCAAGAACGTTACCTGTGGGTTATACATGTGATGCAAATAATTATTACAGGTGATGGGATAAAGAGTGATGGGGCAAACACCTAGACCTATTCGTCAAGGATGGCTTCATGAAGGAAGAGCAGAGATTTGGAGGAGAAAGACCTAGCCATGGGAACATCAGAAGGAAAGAAATTGCAGGCAAGGGGAACACCTAGTGCAAAGGTCTCAGGGATGAGCTTTAAGTGCTAACAGGGGACTAGTAACCATGGGGTAAAAAGGCAATGAAGCAGATCAGTCAGTAGCTAGGGGCCAGCTCAGGTAGCATTTGGTAGACCAGGGTAAGAGGTACGAATTTCCATTTTAAAATCTTGTCTCCTAAAGGTGAACTAGGGTAGAGAAGAGTGAAAAATGACAGCTCAGAAGGAAGACATGAGAATCAAGAAGGGTAAAATGGGTCTAACAAATTTGAGCCAATCTAAATCCCACTTTTAAATTTAATCCATATCTACACAATTGGGTGCTACTGAACTTTCTGAAAAATCTTCATGAATTAATCTTGTTGCCCCAATGGCTCTCTCTTTATGATCTGGGTTCCCTTCAGGCATGGTTTAGAGAGGGTTTCCGGATTAGAAGTGTTCAATGGGTGGGCATGGGGTATGGTGAGCAGCCTGGTTTTGATATCCATTCTTCTCTTAACTAATTGGACCACTTTGGGCAAGGCCTTTCTTTGCCTCTTCAGGCATTGATCCTATCATCTCTGTACCAACCAGTGTGTACTCAATGATGCCCAAAGTCCGTGCTAACACTCTGGGATTGTATGATGCCATGACACCTGGTGGAAGCTCATAAGGACTGTCATAAAGAAAATGAAGTGCATTTGATCTCTTTACATACAAGGTCTTATTAATAGCTTAGAATGCTACGTGCCAGTGGCTGAATCGTTAGAGATGAACCAGGTAAACACCATGCCAGGATTAGCAGCCTCCTGCCTGTAATCATTTCATTCCTCTGTGGACTGAAAAAGCCAAATTCTCTTTTATGTGACCCTCAAATCCCCTCCACTACTTCTAAATCTTTCAGGAAGGATTTCTCTTGTCCACAATGCAAGGCAATCACAAAATGAAAAGAAAATAGGTTATCACATTCTGCTGCTAATTTGGCAGCTCCAAAGTAAAAGGTAATAAAATCCCTGAACCCAAGAGGGAAGTTTCGGGTACTATTGCTGATGGTTAGGTGCCCTCTACTGGTGGACTCAACAGCCAACCACTGAGATTTTTTTTCTGGGATGCCAACTTCCTAAGATGACCTGCAAAGCAGGTGCTTGTCTCCAGGGATTCCCAAAAGCAAAACGAGCTTGCACCAGGCAATCCCTATCTCAAGAGAAATCCTTCCATGCCTTTACACATCTTGGAGGTTGTCTGAGAAAAATTTTAATGGAAGCGAACAACAGAACTCACAGACTGAAAATAATGTTTAAAAAAGAAAGAAAACTTTTCAGATGGATTGACAACATCCATCAAAAATAAAATTATTACAGTTTTCACTTTAAAAAATGATGGGTTTGGGGGTTGTGTGGAAGAAAAGCAGGCTGGCATGCCCATAATAGAAATGGAAAATGGCTTAGTGACCCAGGTACACAACTACGGTAAGGAGTTACCAACTGCTTTGTGGCTTAGAACTGAGCCTGGAATGTGGTGTCGGATGCTGGGTAAAGGCACAAGATTTAGTCAGACTTGGATTTGAACCCTCGCTCTGCCACTCATTGGAGAAGCCCCTGAATTTCCTTTATGTGAGACTCAAGTGTTTCACCACAGTGTACAGACTGAGACCACTAAATTCAATCTCATTCCATAGAGACACGGAGGGATGTAAAAATACTGTGGAGTGGATTACAGAGGTTCATTCTTTCTTCATTAGTATTTGTGGAGTGCCTCTCATCTTCGGGGCACTGCACTGAGTATTTAGAATGATGAATTAGGTATAGATCCTGTCTTCAAGAATCAAAACCTTGAGGAGAAAAGATAAGATACATAGAAACAATGATAAGGCAGGAAGGTGTCCATGATGTGAAAAATACATATGGTCAATGGAAATTCTCCAAAAAGAAGTTATTTCCAATTCTGAGGAATCAAAAAAGTCTTTTCTTTTGCTATTACATTGTTTCTATGATTCCTGAGTTTGCTTGAGCCCTGATCCTTGACCATATGGAATGGTAAGAGTTAGAGTATTTTCATAATTTTACAAATATACCAGCCTATGTGGAACTCAAATTTAAAAAAAACAAAACCATTCTTCAGTCAGACTAATGTGCTGAGATTCTAAGAAAGCGATTGTGATTCAAATACTATATATAATTCAAATAAAACCAAGTTCTGATTTTTCGCCTAATCAAAACCACTGACCTGAGCATGTACAAAATAAATAGTTCTAATGCAACACGTAGATGACACACTGTAGAATTGTACACCTGCAATCTATGTAATTTTTGCTAACCAAAGTCACCCCAATCAATTCAACAATAAAAAAATTCCAAAAAAAAGAGATTTAGAGTGTTTTAATAGTTCTGTTAGAGAGCTTGACAAGTATTATCAATAACAATATTAAAAACCCCAAAGAAATAAAAAACTAAGGCAATTACAAAGTCACAGAAAAAAATGTATAAGGAGGAAAATATCTTTGTAGTACACTACTTGGCTCAATAATGAATAATACGTATATTATTATGATAACCAACATAAACTAGTAAATTAACCAAAAAGTATGATTTAACTATACTGGGAGGAGAAAAAGGACAATACGTATATATGAGTCAATAAGAGAATTAAATGTTTACTTTCAAAAAGGAAGTTAATACATAATGTCTACAATTGTTATATTAAGAAATATAACCTATAAATGTAATATTTGGTAATATGAAGGATTAAACAAAAAGTCAGTTAGAAGTTGAAAGCAGTTGTCTTGAGGGTAGGTTCCAGAGAAGGGGTGACACTTAGGACTGCTGTTTTTTATAATGACCACTGTAAGCTACTCAACTTTTTAAAACAATGTATGTATATTTTATTAAATGAATTTTTAATGAAAAAGGAGAGAGAGAATGATGTAGTAGATAATTGTTTGGTTGGTTGGCTTTTGTCTGTCCATCTTCAGCGCTGCGATGAACATTGGGGTACATAAGTCTTTGCGGACAAAGGTTTTCAAGTCTTTTGGGTAGATCCTCAGAAAGGGGATTGCTGGGTCACATGGTCACTCCATTCCCAATTTTCTGAGGAACCTCCACACTGCCTTCCACAGTGGTTGTACCAGTTTGCACTCCCACCAGCAGTGTACCAGAGTTCCTTTTTCTCCACACCCTCTCCAGCACTTGTTATTCCTTGTCTTGTTGATAATAGCCATTCTCACAGGTGTGAGGTGGGAGGGAGCTCATTGTGGTTTTGATTTGCATTTCCCTGATAGCTAATGAGGATGAGCATTTTTTTCATATGTCTGCTGGCCATTTGTATTTCCTCATGCAGGATCAATGTAAACCAAATCTGATGAGGCATCTCATGTACTATGCACACATTTGTGTGTGCATAGTACATGAGATGCTCTCTTTGAACACGGAAAGTACAATTGTCCCCTTCTCCTCCTCTGCAACTTACCTCCTGTCTTTCTTTTTTCTTCTAACTGCATTAACATTGGTTAATAACACTATATAAGTTTCAGGTGTACAACATTGTACCTCAGTATTTGTATACACTATAGCATGCTCACCACAAAAAGTCTAGTTCCCACCACTCACCACCATGCATTTGATCTCCACTCAATCCACCTTCCACTCACCAATCTCCTGCCTCTCTAGTAACCACCAATCTGTTGTCATATCTATGACTTCGCTTTTGTTTTGTTTGCTTGCTTCTTTTTTGTTTATTTTATATTCCACATATGCATAAAATCATATGATTTTTGTCCCTTTCAGTTTGACTTATTTCATTTAGCATTATACCCTCAAGGTCCATATTGCATCTTTTTTATGGCTGAATAGTATTCCGTTATTTTATATATATATATATATATATATATATATATATATATATATATATATACACATACATACACATACATACATACATACACATACACACACACACATATGTGTATATATATATACACACATATATATGTGTGTGCGTATATATATATATACACACACATATATGTGTGTGTGTGTGTGTGTGTGTGTGTGTGTGTGTGTGTATATTTGACCCTTGAATAATGGGAGAATTAGGGCTTCCTAACCCTATGCAGTCAAAAATTCATTTATAACTTTTGACTCCTCCAAAACTTAACTATACCAGTTGTCCCTCAATATCCATAGGAATTGGTTCCAGGAACACAGATACCAAAATTCATGGATGCTCAAGTTTACTGTATAAAATGGTATAGTTTAATTTATACAGTTGGCCCTCCACATCAGTGGATTCCCAGTCACAGATCATAAACAGTACAGGTGTTTGTTGAAATATCCATATTTATTGAAATATGTGTATAAGTAGACCCACAAAGTTTAAACCCATGTTGTTTAAGGGCAAACTGTGTATACCAATCTCCTTTATCCATTGGGTCAATGAACACTTACATTGCTTCCATATATTAGCTATTATAAATAATACTGCAGTGAACATAGGGGTGAAAAATTCTTTCAAATTAGTGTTTTTATATTCTTATATAAAGACGCAGAAGTGGCATAGCTGGATCATATAGTAGTTCTATTCTTAATTATTTGAGGAACCTCCATGCTGGCTGTACCCATTTTCAATCCATTTTTCCAAGGAAGACATAGAGATGCCCGAGAGGTGCATGAAAGGATATTCAATATCACTAATTATTGATGACAGAAATGCAAGTCAAAACCTCAATGAGATATCACCTCACACCTGTTAGAATGGCTATTATCAAAAAGTCAAGAAATAACAAATGTTATAGGAGAAAAGGAAACCTCCTGTCTTTCTAAAATCTATTTGGGAACTAAATGTCTGCAATCATTGGGCGTAAAGTAGTAGGCATGACTGATTATGGTGCAACGTGTTCTAAGAGGAAGAGCCTAGATAAGAAAGACTAGGGTGGGGGAGGGACCCAGAGATGGGAAGAGCCACAGGCTGCCAAGGCTGAAAATTCTATTTCTTTTTAAGATTCAAAGATCAAGATAGTTGCGTAGAGAAAAGATATTAAATTTGTAGAATAGAGCTGCTCTGCATGAAAATCTGCTAGAAATTATACTTTGGGGAGTCCAAAAAGAAAAAAAAAAGAGGAGAGAGACATAATTGATGCTGAAACAGAAATTAAATCCATGCAGAGGATGCAAAGGGAAAGATCCAAAGGAAACGATGAGAAAGGAAATGACAGATATGGAAGACCACGAGTAGAGATCAAAGAGAGAAAAGGCTGGAATAAATGAATCATAAGCAATTATCCAAGAAAAAAAAAGTACAAATCGAGCCCCAATTCTCCAAAGTTAAAAAAAAAATCTATAGACAGATTGTAAGTTCCCCTGCTGTTCTAGGCAAAGCAATATGAATATGTGCATTTAATTCTGGAGTAATGTTTAAATTAAAAAGGGTGATCCGTTAAAGCACTTCAGCAAAAAGAAACGGCTATATAGGAAAGTAGGGGAAAAAAGGCTGAACTCTTAAGTTCTCATCTATAGCACTAATGCCACAAAGCAATGAAACAACCCCTAGAAAATTTTGAGCAAAAACTGTAGAGATACCAGTTGTCTTTTATAAATGAAGGGAATAAAAAGATATCTTTATTAAATAAGAACTTGAAAAGATCTATGAAAAACAATTATTTAAAGATTGTCCAAAAAAATAAATAAATAAATAAAGATTGTCTCCCACTGAGGGATACTAAAATATTGCAAGCTCAAAAATGAGAGTCATCTCAATAAATGTAATGGGATTTAGCACTAAAACTAAGGAAACATGGCCCATATTTACCTAGTTCTCTCCAGGATAGATGTAAATCTAGATGTAAAAATGAATCTAAAATCAAAACATCTGTTCCTTTAAAAATAATGTAAAATTCATGATTATATGAAAAAAAAATCTGGGTTTAAAACATCAGCTAATATTAACAAAGACTGGGAAATGTGAGGAGAACGGAGAAGGGAGGGTTGTGTACTCAAAAGATTATTTCCTTCTTGACTCTGAAAATTAGTTCATGTAAAGAAAAAGAGGGCTTTTGAAATATTAAAAGATAAACATCAAAGGAAGTAAAAGCAAAGAAAACATGGTCCGCAGAGCAAATAGGAGTAACAAATGAAACGGCATAACATAATATTTGAAAAGTATAAAACTCTATGTCAGAACACGAAATAGGCCTTTTGTGCTAATAAATGTTCATGTTAAGCACCGCTCTTAAAAGGCAATGACTCTCAAGTTGTTTTCCCCAAATCTAGCCAATTACTGTCTTTAAGAGAATACCCAAAACAAAAGTATGCAGAAGGTTAAAAGTAAAACTGTACTGGACAAAGATACAGTGGGCAAATTCAAACAAAAGGAAGGAGAGTGCAAGCATACACATTAGACACCAACTTTCAGACAAAAACATTGCAGGGAGCAAAAGTTCACTTCTTTTGATGAGTGGTACAAACACTTATGAGATTAATAAACTAGTAAGACAAATTTAAGACCTCTGAATATGGGAACATTGTAATAATTGCAGATATTAACATTGTTTTCTATTCAGAACAGATCAAACAAGCAGAAATTAAATGCATATGTAGAAGTAAGATTTATCCAACAAGATGCTACTGACACCTCTTAAATACGAACAATCAAATTTAATATTTGAAATTGGTAGAATATAGTTTTTTAATATTTTAGGTCACACAAAACATCTCAAATTCTAAAAATTAAAAAATGGTACAACCTTCTCCCCAATTCCCTTTTCTCACCAGAATAAAATAAAACTTAAAATAAATGATTAAAGTATTAATCCATAGAAATAGAAAATCTAAAAATATTCTTCAAAACAATTTATGAACAACAACAAAAAAAAAATCCATGCCACAATTACAAAATATAAAGGGACTACTAGATATTGCCTCTCTGGGATTGAAACGAAAATATATGTTATTTCCAATATATATGTCTTATGTAGAAAAACAATTGGTAGCAAAGTTATCAATGTATTATGAATAATTTGCATTGAGTAGTGTTTATTTTGTTTGTGTATGTGAATTTGTTGACATGCATGCACTGTTTTTCTACATGGCACAGATACTTAGTAGAGGTCATATGTTCATAGTTTTGAAGTTGAAAACTGCTTGGGGGTGGATTTCAAGCTCCTATATCATCTTTAAGGTGGAAGATAGAAGTTATCTGTAGAGAACACATCCTTCTAGAACAGTGGTTGTCAACTTTTTTCCACTTGTGTACCCCTTTGAAGCCCATTTTTATATATTGTACCCCTTTTCTTAAAACAGCTATTTTTAAATACTGACACTTTGGTTCAATTCCTACCTTAATGTAAAATAGTGGAAATAAGGTAATAAGTTAGGAAAGAAAATTTACTACTTCAAAATACAAACCACAGATTTAATTTTACAATGTTCATAACACGGTTAAATATTGATCATGATAATCAAGTATTTAACAAACTTTTAATTTAGTATTAATAATAATATTTATTTGTCTTATCTGCAAAGTCTGTATTAATTGTTATGCAGATCCCTAGACAATTGAAACACTGTTAGTGAGATCATTGAGTTTACTGTAATGCACTTAGTTTCTTGATGTCAGGCTCAAAAGATGCAAGATGCAGTCTTAAATCCAGACTTGCATTAAGCTCGTTGCAATACTTTTTTTTTTAATGAAGGTGTAAAAAGAAAAATCTCTCTCCACTAGTTCAGTATTAATAAATGGCAGGAGGTATTTGAGTGCCTTCTCACTGAGCTGTTCCTATTCCTCAGTGACATCTACCCAGAAGGTAATAATAAGATGATTTCTTTTCAAATCAGAATTTAAAGAAGAATCAGTTGAAAGTTCCATTAACAGCTCTTTTTCATTGATTGATAGTTTAGCTTCTTCAAAGAGTTTTTGACTGAAATAACCTGCAATTCAGTTGTTTTCTTTTCCACATTGAGGGAAGTACTTACAAAAGGACACTTTAAGAACTTCCAAGGGACTTACAATATTCTCTTTCACGTTTTGAGATAGGTGCAAGTCATTCTCAGATAAGAAGTTGTGCAGAGTTTCAAAAACTTCAAGCTGACTTCTTTCAATACATGCTTTCCAAAAGTCATTTTTTTCATCATTGACTCACTTTTGTTGGTTACTTTAAATATAGTGATTGAGCTGTTTTGAAGTCCCGAGTTGAGTTTGCTTATTTCCAGAAAACTATCTGATAAATACACAACTTTGGAAGCCAAACACTATCCTGAAACTTTGGAGCAAGAAGGAAACAATGGTTTTCAAAAAATACCTGGATTTCAAACATCCATGTAAGTACTTTGCCATGAGATAGCCACATTACCTCCCTGTGCAAAAGGAATGTACTGTGAATGCTGCTCATTTCTTCACACAGTGCCTTAAACAATCTGGAGTTTTGTGGTTGTGACTTAATATATTTACAACTTTTACAGCCTCATCAAGAACACCTTTCAGTTCACTAGGAAGAGGCTTGGATGCAAGACTGTCTATGAATGCAGCAGTGACTCCATGGTACTTGGGGAGCTACTTCTTCAATTCAACTGCATAGGCCTAGAAAACAATCTGATGTAGGCTTGCCTTCATCAGTGCATACACTACAATAATTTGACCAACTAATGTCCTTTTCAATAAAATAACCACTGATTGCATTAAAAATATCTTTGTCTGTGGTACGCTCTGTCAATGGGTAACAGAGCAACAGAGCAACAGAGGTTTTCCTCAATTTTGTTTCCTACCAAGTACCTCACAATGAAGAGCAAAATAGGTAAGTCAGTCATATCTATACTTTCATCAACCTAGATGGAAAAGAGTTTACTATTTCTATCTACTACTACAGCTTCAACATCGCCAGACATTTTCTGAATTCATCGAGACATTGTATTGTTTGAAAAAGAGAATATTGATTTTTTGGACATGTTCTTCCCCAAACACACACAAAAAATGGTACTTTTTAATACAAGGAGAAATTAAATCTTCAGCGATGGTGGGTTTTTACCACATTTAGCTATGCAATAAGCAATACGATACAAAGCCTCAACTGCATTCTCATTGTTTTTCTTTCCTGACATGTATGAAATAGCAGTTGGATGCTTTTCTAAGCACCAAAAATAATGTATTTCTTTGTTTTTATACATAGGATGTTTAGTTTCTAAATGTCACAAGAGTACAAAGGGTTTCATTCAATCATTGGATAGTATTTCCCCACACAAAGGTTTAGGACAGTCACATCCCCTACAAATGAAAACCTATATTTAATACACTCTCAGAGTATTTTTTCTGTGTAGTATGCTCCTTTTACTATCTCTTGATGTAGGTGTACTTGTAGCTGCAGACATGTGTTGAGAAGTACTTGGTGATGGATTATAATCTACATCAAGTTTTGGTTTCATAACCGTTCCTGTTTTCAACCACTGATCCACATCTGACACACTTAAAAATCACTGAAATAATAACTGAAACTATGTTAAACATTAAATTTAAAAAAACTACTTGAAAAGAATCACGATTAAAGACAATGCGTTCACTTTTACTCAGTCACTAACTAAACTGATCATACAGTCTGGCTACGAATGTATTTATATGTTTGGGAAAGTTCTAGAAATGTCACGCCTCTAAATCTCTGTAAGGTTTTCTCCCTCCTTCTAGAGTGCGTGTGTCTTACCACATCCTGCTCATCAGGTTAAGCTACTACATGATGTCAGCAATATGGGCTAATATGGTGTTGTACAGAATGTCCAGATGGCCCAGGTTTTTTTCAACAATATAGTGACAGAGAAAGTGAATTAACATATCTCTGGGGCAAGACCATGAATGTATACAGCTATTCATCCCATACGAATGCAAATTGCTTCTGTCCTCCCATTTGAGGAGTAGTGAAAAGAATGCATTGGTCAAATCAATAGCTTCATGCCACTTACTAGCATCTTTAATAAAGATACCACTTCAAGCACAGCAGCTGTGATTGGTTAATGAAATAGTGCAAACTTAACCAAATAGTGATCCAGCAGATTTTTGCAGGCTCACTACCCCTGTACCCTTAAAATCTTTGAGAGTGGTACATATCTGTCATTTCCTCCAAAGATGTGATCATTGCTTTACATGTACTGTCTTGGCTGGGTAGGGAAGAGTTTCAGGGGCTTTCACTTGGCCTTTCTTCCTATAATAACTCTGAATTTATAGGTCAAGAAACCAGAGAAAGGGTGTTTTCAAGAGCTTAATCTATTTAGGATCTGAGGAAATGACCACTGGGTGTATCTGAATCTAGTGGGCACTGTGAGATAGACCTCCTTTTATTACCTGACTCCCTTAGACTATTATCAGGGGCCAGAATGATGCCTGGGGCTCTGAGTATCAGTGTCAGCTTGAGTCTTGTATCTAACAACCATCAAATGGTATTCCCTTTTCTCCAGGTGCTGTAGCCTGAGTAAATGGCCAATGGTCCCTGTAAGAAAGGACTGGAAGAATCAATAGCATATATATTTACCCTAATGTTGCATAGTCTTTGCTTGTGAAGATCTGGCCTCTCCCTTGGTTAATGGGTTCTGGGACTGAGAACTAGTTCAGTTCTGGAAATTATGGAAGAGAAGTTTCTTTTGGGAATAACAGCTACAGGTCTTCAGGACATCCATTCTTGCCATCTTTTGATTGTATGTGTTATGTAGTCCTTATCTTTCCATTCTTTCTTGCTCCTAGGAATACCATAGCCTGAGAACTACCTTCTAGACTGACATTATGATCTTTCTGCTCTTTTGGTGATCATGTCCAAGTTGCTTATTGCTTATTGGGATCACTCGATCTGCATAAATATCTTGATCTTACAACAGGTAGCTCAGTCTGTAATGACCTGGCCTTTCCCTGGACAGAACATGTCTTGTAAAAGGGCGAAAAGGCAGGCAGAGCACTTTAGGAAGAGAACACATAAGCAAAATACAAAGCCAAAAATAGACCAATTTAGTTAATATTTAACACTTTGCATTTGTATGTAGCAGGTTGAAAATTTATGACCTATTGGTGGCTAGGAAAACCGATGGTATTTCTTTAATATTTTAGAATCTGAAACCACTTAAGAGTAATGGAAAGGTTGCCTGTTATGGAATGTGCTTAATCATGGAGGAAAAGGTGAAACTTCCACTTAGGAAAACCAGCCACCCATTTGCTGTTAACAGAGACATGATCTAAAACTATAAGGTAAAAATTCAGTTCTAAAACTTACAACAGGGATGGCTCCTCCTGTCCTTTCCTTTCTTGATCTCACTGTTAGTCAAGGAGTTTTCTAATTTATAAAGACCATTCCCTTCTGATGCCTGGATCTCATTCCTGGGACCCTCATCATGATTGATGGATTTCCAGGAGTCCTTGACCTGAATATCTAGGTTTTCATCCTGTTATTCACTCTGAGCTCTCTCACAGCCCTTCCTACCTCTGGCACCAGCTCTACCATCTCCCAAACTTCCACCTAATACCAAATTCCATGCCTGTGTTTACTTATATCCATGGGCAGACCTGAATTACTTAACTCTTGACTCCTCCCAAATGGTAGACTTGAAACCAGAAATATTCTCACTACATCTTGCCTCCTCCTGTCTTCCCCAACACATTGTTCATGATTTTTTACCAGCAATAGTATTATAAAATTATGTATTTGGTCTTTTCCCTGATACCTGGCACAGACCTCCCCAAACCCTTGAAATTTTCTGAGTGATAGGAGCATTTGCCTGTCTTTCTGTTTGTTTTAGTTACTCACAACAAGCCCCTTTGGACCATACATGAGTTTATGCTAATGAGGTAAGTTAAGGTAGACCCCTGGATAGCTTCAGAATGGGAGCTGGTCTTCAAAGAAACCAATCACATGATTAGGAAACTAGATCTATCAGCCTCTTATATTACAAAACATCAGTAATCAAAACAGCTTGATATTGGCAGAAAAACAGAAATAGACCAATGGAACAGAACTGAAAACCCAGAAATAAATCCACAAATTTATGGAAAAATAATTTTTGATAAAGGACAAAAAATATGCAGTGGGAAAAAGACAGCCTCTTCAGTAGGTGGTGCTGGGAAAGTTGGACAAAACATATGCATAAGAATGAATCTGAGCAATGAACTCTTACTATATACAAAAATTAACTCAGAATGAGTTAAAGACCTTCATATAAGACCTGCAACAATAAACTGTATAAAAGAAGACATTGGTACTAAACTTATAGACCTAGGGCTCCAGGAAGACTTCATGAACCTGACCTCAAAGGCAAGGGAAGTAAAAACAAAAATAAATGAATGGGACTATATCAAACTAAAAAGCTTCTGCATAGCAAAAGAAAACATCAACAAGGCAAAGAGACAGCCAACTGGATGGGAGAAAATATTTGCAAA
>PVJL010009756.1:0-54382 GCA_004026885.1 Lyroderma lyra | reverse complement strand
CTCTTCTCTTCTCAGTTGTATCTTTCATCATTTGTCTCCTAGCATCTTGACACTCTAACCCCTGGTCAGTTTTTTTGAAGCTATCTAGGATCATTTCAATCTGATTTAAAAATTGTGATTTTTGGAATACAAAAATTCAAAATAATATTTAAATAAGAAAATTCAGTTACCATATAAGCATTAGGGTCTCACCCTTTTGAAAGTGGTATTTCTTGCCCCCAAAATGACTCTTAGATCTCATTTTTCCTCTTAATTGGCATTTTTTTCTTATGCAGGCAACCTGTCTTGAAAAGTGTCAAAAGGTTTTTGCATGCAGATCAGTCATATAATATGTCATCCCTTTCTCTCTCTCCCCCTCTGCACACAGAGGGTGGCAAAAAAAAATGCATACACGTTTTAAGCAAGGAAAAAAACATTAAAATTATAATACTCAATATATACAGAAAACAAAAGATGAATACAAGTCATGTTTGACTTCTGCAATTACAAGAGGTGCTCAAAGTGATTACCATCAGTGTCCAGACACTTCTGATTACGTCAAACCACTGCTTGAGCAACACTGACCAAAGTGTCCACTTGTATCACTGAGCATGCCATTTCAATTTCTTCCTGAAGTACCACCAGTGTAGCCAGTTTTCTATGGTACACCATATGCTTTAAGATTCCCTCAAAGGTAGAAGTAAAGGGGTGTTAAGTGAGGAGAATGTGGGGGACACTCAAATAACATCCTCAAATTTCAAATACTGCTTCAAAATGGCCTTGTGCTCCTTGAATGACAGCTATTTTCTTTGACTGTCTTGCCTGTTGTAGCATAATGACACTAACATTCATTTGATTAATGCCATCTTTTGAGCAAATGTCATACTACACATTGTTACCATAATTCAACTTCAAAAAATAATACATACATAACATCTCTTAAAATGTGTATACTTTTTTGGCATCCCCAGTATATGCATGTATGAGTATGTGTGTGTGTGTGTGTGTGTGTACACATATCCATCTATCTATGCTGTATTCCAACTCAGATTTTCACTATCTCCTCAAGTTTTCAAAAGATCCTCTAGATACAGAATGAATCTTAATAATAGCATGTTTTTCCCTATTTCTGCTTTATTTGTTACATAGCATTAATCACTTTCTGAAATTATTCTGTCTGTTCACTTATTATTAGTTTTTGTCTGCTCCCCAGGCCAGAATATAAACTCCATAAGAGGACTTTTTCTGTCTGGTTTATTTCTTATTCCATGTCCACAACTCTATATGACATCTAATTAAAAAAGAAAAATCAAAGAATATCAAGATTTTGATGAATTATTTATAGAAGTATGTGACAGATTTTATTGTTCTTTTACATAGATCATATATTTAATAATTTATTTAGTAACTAATTTAGTCATTCAAATTACATTTGTTGAGCCCCTTTGGGTTCTTTAAACTTTCATTACTTGAAATAAATGGTACAAATTCATAATCAAATCTTAACTCTTATTGTTTTAGTTTTGTAGTAGTAAACTTAAGAAGCAGATCTTTCTGAGAGTATATTTTCAGCAAAAATTCAAATGGTATTATTAATATATTCATTTAAATAGTGCTGACCAGAAAGGCAGATCTTAGCACTAATGTGAGCTCTTCACAACTTTTTGATTCTTTTATTCTTTGTAGATACTTAAAGAATAGCACTTATTTGCCTTATTGAGATCAGATGAAGTCATAGGGCTTGGTTTGGTCAAGTAAAATGGACAGAAGTCACATATGGCCCTTCCAAAAGGAAGTTTTAAGAACTGGCTCATGCTTCAGCATGCTCCATCCAAAACAAAACAATTGATACTATAAGATCATTTTGTATCAATACATAGAACACTTAACCTAGTACACCAATATTGGCAGGACACTAAGACACCTCCTAAGGAAAGAATACTATAAAAAATACTGAGAAAATAATATAAATGAAAAACACAAAAATTTTTTTTAAATTTTTGAAAAATTCTTTAAGGATTTTTTGTTAAATTTATAAACTATTATTCCAGTACTTTATACCATAAGCATAAACATATATGTTGACAACTAACATTTCTAAGCATTGTTAAATATAAAAGCTGTCTATGAATTTCTATTGTGTAGTTTTGCTAAGACATAAATTTCTGAGATAAATTTCAGCTTAAGATTTTTAGAACATTAAAAAGAGTTGCATGGATACATTTGTACAATAAAGGTATTTGATATTATGACATGAAGCTTCCTCTGGATGTTTTTAGATTTTATTTTACATTTCCTTGACAATATTCTATTAAATATATGCCTAACATTTATCTCAATAACAGTTCATTTCCTCTTAATATAAACAATCGTATTCAAGAATATTTTCTTTTTTCTTTTTTTTTTTTTTAATGTGGGTAGCTCCCTGACTGGGAATCGAACCCAGGCCGCAGCGCTGCCAGTGCCAGCGCAGAAGCCTTAAGCCACTACACCACCAGGGAACTCCCAAGAATGTTTTCTTAATACATAAAAATAAGAAAACTAATATTAACATAAAATTTTGGACATGTTTCCCTAAAGACAACAAGTACATGAGTAGTGAACATTTTTCTCATCTCTGCCTTCTTTCCTTCCTTCCTCCAACCTACATTTAATCATCAAATCCTCCTGATTTTCCCACATAAATTTTTTTCCTATTACCAATGCTGAAGTGCTGATTCAGGCTGTTATATTCCATTTAAAATAAAACGATAGTTTTCACTCTATGCTGTCCCTGTTAATTTTCTACCACAATAGTGATTATTTGACTTTTCTCTTTTGGCTTTCTCTGTGTCTTCCTTACCCTCTCACGTTAGAGTCCGAATTTATTGGAACTGATTATATGACGCTTCACGATATGGGCCCCTCATATCTCCAGCTTGACCTCTTTTCTTCTCTTCTGAACAAATATAATGCACTATCTTCAATTTCTCACACTCACCATATTGGCCTTGTATCAAGGTACATATTAATTTCATTCCTTGATCTATGCAATTTCTATTCACCCGTCTGGCATCCATTGGCCATTCCTTCTTCCATCAGCATTCCTCACTTCCTTAAGTTACCTTAGGTTCCCTTACAGTGTTTCCTCATAATAACTTATAAGCATATCCACACCTATTAACATACCCATCAAACTATATTGTGCTTGACTGCTTGGCTGCCTGTCTCCTAATATGTTTTAAACTTCCTGAGGACAACAACTTCTCCTACCCACCCATTCCTGCCCCTTTGGTAACTCAAATACTTGGCAGAGTTCTTTATATATAACCTGAGTTTAGGACATATTTTGTGGATTATGTCAAAGAATTCTTCATAAAATGAAATGTAAAATATAATAAGCACTCATTTAAAATAAACCCTAATCCCATTATGTCCAGTCTCATTTAAGGCAAAGTAAGTCTTTATTCTTGTATTTGTATTTTTAATGAATAAACATTTTATTTGTCTGTAGAGTAAGCAATGAGAGGTTAGTAGACATATACAGCTCTTCATTATAGATCTCTGGACTGCCTATCCAATCTCATATCCAATCAAACCCCATCACTTTACATTCTAATGATTCATAGAATTACGTAGAGTTTTGTAGTAGTGAAGTAAACATGTTAAGAAAATATTTTTTTAGAATTATACAAAAATGTTTAGTATTCCAGTCCTACAATGATATTTCTCTTTGGTAACCAGAACATTGGTAAATAGCTTAACTTCTGTTAGGATTATTTCTGCAACTAAACAAGTGTGATACAACCAATTTCATATGATACCTGGGTTTTAGTATTATATTGAAATAATTCCCTAATTTATATTTTTATTTCTTCTGAAATAAAACTATTAGTTTATTCCTCATTTACAATGAAAAAGAATAAAAGATGTTAATATTGTATTATAATTGAACAACTTATAAAAAACCAAATTAAATAGATTTCCAGAAACATAAAGCCTTGTATAAAATATGTATATTATGGGTGGAAAAGTAGGTATAGTCCCATATATGAAAGAGGTTAAAGATATAAATATAGAGTATTCAACTATGTGGGTATAAATTTATAAATATAGTAGTATATAATTCAAATTAAAATATAAATAGCAACTAAAGTTAATAAAAGAGGCTGAAAATTTCAACAGAAAATTCCTCCAAGAGAAATTAGAAAACAAAGTAAAGTCTACTATTAAAAGATGAAAAACAAGAAAAAATATCAGGAAGAGGAGGAATAGAGAAAGAAGGAATAGAAGAAAAATATGAGAAAAGGCACAAGTCTCCTATGGTATGCAACTGAATTACACTTGTCAGACTATAAGCAAGATGTCTTGGGTTCAAATTTGTACTTCATCTTTTAATTAACTCTGTAATATTAAGTGAGTTACTTAACTCCACGGATTATTTATCTTTAAGAAACAAATAGCAGATCGTTAAAATGGTGAAGACCTGTCAAGATAGCAGAGTAGGTAAACGTATTTGCCTCCTCTCATGACCACATTAAAAGTACAACTATACTACAGAACTACTGTCATGGAGAATCACCTGAAGTCTAGCTGAACTGAAGCCCTACAACTAAAGACATATAGAAGAAGCCACCTCATGACTGGTAGGAAAAATAGAGACATGGAACAGGTTGGTCCCACACCTTCATGTGACCATTAAAAATCAGAAGAGGTGTCTTACTGTGAAGGTCCTCCGTGGAGGAGAGAGAAATCCCAGCCCCACAGTAGGCTCCTCAGCCCAGGATTCCAATGCCCAGAAAAGAAATCCCCACAACTTTTGGCTATGAAAACCACTGGATTGTAGCTAAGTAGAACAAAGGGTGGCTTGAGAAATAGGTATTGCTCTTAAAAGGGCCTGCACATGGACTCACTCACTGATGAAGTCACTCTCTTTGAGTTTGAGCCCTGAGACAGCAACTCAAGAGGTACACATTGGTAGTTACAAAATAGTCATATAAATGTAAATTAGAGCATAGGAAATAAGGTCAATAACATGGTATATAACCAAGTTGGATACTAGACCAGTCAGGGGGATCACTGTAAATTATATAGATATCTAACCACTATGCTGTATAACTGAAATTAATATAAAATAATACTGAGTGTCAACTGTAATTGATAATTAAAAAGGGGGAGAAAGTGAAGAAAATAAGAGGTTAGAATTTCCAGGCATAAAATAAATAAATCATGGGGATGTAATATACAAGATAGGGAATATAGTCAACAATATTGTGATAGTGTGGTATGGTGTCAGATGGTTACTGGACTTATCATGTTGATCACTTCTTTCAGGAATATAAATGTTAAATAACTATGGTATGTACCTGAAACTAATATATACTGTATATAGCTATATTTTAATAAAAGTCTTAAAAAATAATAGTTAAAAGAAAAAGATAGAAATAACTATAGTATCTACCTCACTTATTGTTTTAAGAATTAATTATCATAATATATATAAAGCACCTAGAACAGTATCAGACTATGATATATATACTCTTATACAAGCACAAGTGTTAAGAATAGGTAATGACTATGATATTAGAACGATTACCTTCAAATTTCTACTTAACTTCTTGCTTCCATCTTATGAGAAATGGTTCCCATGACTTGAAATAAATGAGAGCAACTTAAACATTTTATGATACTTTAAATTTTTTGTTTAAATTTTTTAAAACAAAGTACAGAAACCTTAAGCCTAGCCATCTTCTATGAAGCAATTGTACAGCAGTAGTTTTTATATAACTTTACAGAAAGCAGTCATGGTCAACATTTATTATTCAAAGGTAAATATTATTCCAGCATTTTAGGTAAAATATTTTATTTTGACTGCTGAAAAGCCATCAGGTTTTGGGTATAAAAATTTGTAGGACTCCACATTTAACATAATTTAAAAATGTAAAATAATAAAACTTGATAAAGCAAACAAGTAGTAACTTATAATTAAAAATAAAAAGAAGCAATAAAAATGGATATCCATTTAGGACAATTGAAAATCATTCATTCTTGAAATTTGAAGAAATGTTCACTTAAGAGTTGTAACAGTGTTTTGAGTTAGTCACACTCATTTGTAAGGCCCTCAATTAGACATCACGAAACTACCACATGCCAATTTCAGCTTACATATACCACAATTAAGTAACCTTTAATATCTCATTCATAGGTCACATGTAAAAAATATTCAGAAATCTATATAAATATAAGCCTGAGGAACTGGGTATATCTTGTCCAAAAGAATTAAAGAAAATATTTGCATTTGGGTTATTTCTCAGTCCACTGTGTAAATCTTGAAAATCAAGAGTGGACTCAGAAGAGTATTTTAATGATCACTGGTCTTGGAAATGCATCAATACAAGCTTAACAAGAGAACAAATCTCTCATTGGAACATAATAGCCATTATAACATATAAATTTCTATTTTATTTCATTGAATACCATATGCCAAGCATGGTGCTTGAAACAGTGCTTACAGTACTGTTTACATGTTGAGATCATATAGGAAAGTTAGTATAAAGAAAAATCAAAAGATGAAAATGAAATCTGATCTTAGTCTCTTTATTATACAATAAAAACATAAAAGTTGGTTCTCAACGTGTGGTCTCAAACCAGCTGTATCAGTATCACACGGAAAGTTTTTAGAAATACAAACTCTTAGGACTTTGGTCCAACTGTGGATGATTCTGATGCATACTCAAATTGGAGAACCTCTACTATCACACAAAGAAGGCAACGTGTTTGGGTTATTAATAAATACAATACATAAAGTACTAATATAAACTCTGAATGCATATATAAATCTGTATTTAAACAACTTGCTACTGTTGAAGCATGATAAATGAAAAATTACTATTAATGCATACTTCAACTTTTAATTATTAATATTTCTTTTCCTCAAAAGTAGTTGAATGAATGTTTTCCAAGGAACTTTACATTTCTATTTATTTAAGACACAGAACACACACACACACACACACACACACACACACACACACATCCATTAGTCTATTGAATAGTTTATTTGATTTGAATCAATGTCTTGGAATCCATAATACTGTAATCATATATTTACAGAGTGTAAAAGATAAAATTTATACATTTAAAAAGTGTTCTGTTATTCAAGGAAATATATCAGTCTTCTCTTAAAAGAATACTGATTCCAGTAGACAGCCAGGATAAGCTTAGGTCAATTTAATTAGATTTATAATTTGTTAGCGTTGGAATAATGTTTACCCTACCATCTTTTTTTGTCCTACTCCCTTATTAATTTAATTTATACAACACTTATGTGTCATTACCTAGTACTTTTAAAATTTAGGGCTTTATATTTTCAAATTTTGTTTAAAAGTACAAATACCACCCCCCGACACACACACATAAAATCACACACTCTTCCCTTAGTTTCCATGACATTGGCTGATTTTTCTACTTATAGGTTTTTTCCCCCACTGGCACTTCTATCATTACTGTCTTCATACAGTAAATTTATGTCTCTACATTTTTGTCAGCTCCAGTTTTCAGATCTACTGCTTCTAATCTATAATTTAAACATTTAAAGGGAAGTGCTCACTTACATTTTAGTAGCATGTTAATAACTAGGGTACCTTCATGTGTATGTTCCTCTACTACTAAAATTTAACAAGTCTTATTTGAAAGTATGAGCATACTTGCCAACTTTGATTCAACATTTTATTTATGTCAATAATTTAATACTTTCATTCCAAAAGTCTCTTTGAGGTTGTTCATTTTTCCACCACATTCAAGAAAAACAAAAATTCTAATTTATTTACCTATGCAGCATTGCAACAAAAAATAAAATTTGTTCCAAGAGCCACAGACTCAGAAAAATTCCTCAGAAATTACTTGAAATTTCCCAAGACAAAGCCATTTCATCAGAAATGCAATGCTTATCTAGGTGTCTCCAATTTATCATATTTATACCTACTAATAGATACATTGTAAAGTTAGTATTTATAAAAATGAAGAGGATATGTACAGTGTCTTTTATTTAGAAAATGGAGTTAACTTCATTTTATAGCAACTGGTTTGTGGCTTATTTCTTTTTCAGAGCCAAAGAGACCATTTACAAAATGGCTTGTTTACATGTCTCTGTATCACCAGTTCTCTTCTTCATCTATACATTTGATGATTTCCAGAACATTCACAAAAAAATAAAAGTAAATGGCAGAGCATATAAGGTCACTGTACTTTTTAAAATTGTTTCTCGAAATCAATAGTCAAGCTCTGCCCATTTTAAAATTTACTTACAATATTCCTTCCCCTTCACCTTCACTACTCTAAATCTTACAGCAAACATGCCTGTTGTCTTTGCCTCTATTGTAATATCATCCACTATGAACAGATTAATCTGTAGAGAATGTCATTTTATTCATGATTAAAGATGATACAATGAATCCATATTATCTATTAATTCTCCACAGACTTACCTAGACTGGCATTAAATGCCTCATGTCAAATAGTTCATCCAAACATTTCTCTCAAGAAAATCTGTCTAATTGGCTTCAGTCATATACATTATTCTAATTTCATTTCTATTTTATCCTATCAATTTCCTTCAGCATCTTCAGACCGTGATTTAGAAACTAGTACTTATTCACACAAATTTCTAAAGAAAAAGTAATCTCACGTGACCAATCAATTACAAGACCTGAGAAGTCACTTACATTGGCAGCACTGTACAAACAACTTTGTAAGATTTCATAACCTTGATATATATGTGTCTCAGAGCTGTTTAGCTCAACTTGTGGCAGTGTCTTGCTGAGTGGTGTTCATTATTGTTGTTGTCTGTTTTTGTGTGCCATGCTGAGATTGTTGGTGCTTGAATTAGAGCAATGAACAAACATTAAATTTCTTGTTAAACCTGGCAAGAGTGGAATTGAAATCAGGCACTTGTTAGTCCAAGTTTATGAGGATAATGCTATGATGAAAACAGCAGGGTACAAATGGATTAAACATTTTTCTGAGGGGAGAGAAAGTATTACCTATGAAGGTAGGTCAGGGTGGCCAATAATGAGCAGAACTGATTAAAACATTGCAAAAATTCATCGAATTGTGCATCAAAATTATCAGCTGATTGGGAGAACCATAACAGACCAAGTAAACATTGATAGAGAAACAGAAAATTTTTCTTAACTGAAAATCTTGGCATAAGAAAAGTGTGTGCAAAAGTGGTCCCGAAGGAGCTCATCAATGAACGAAAGAAAAGGAAGAATTGAAGTTTGCCATGACCTTTTGGAGAGGCAAGGTGGTGTGTTGGGCCATGTTATCATTGAGGATGAAACATGGGTGTACCAATATGATCCTGAAACACACTGTCAAAGTGCATAATTGAAGTCAGTAAATTCTTCACAACCAAAATAATTCTATGAAGCCAAATCAAGATTCAAAATGATGTTGCTAAACATTTTTTATATCAGAGGGATTGTTCATTATGAATTTGTACCAATTTGACATTGTACCAGCTTTAACTATTTGGAAGTCCCGAAAAGGCTGCATGAATAATTTAGGTGAAAACAACCTGAAATTTTGCCAACTCATGGCTCTTGCATCACGGCAATGCACCAGCTCACACGGCACTGTCTGTGAGGGAGCTTTTAGCCAGTACACAGGTAATTGTATTGGGACACCCTCCCTACTCACCTGATCTGGCCCCCGGTGACTTTTTTTTCTTTACCCAAAGAAAGGAAACATTGAGAGGAAGATATTTGATGACATATAGGACATCAAGGGTAATATGACAACAGCTCTGATGGCCATTCCAGAAAAAGATTTCCAAAATTTCTCTGTAGGGTAGACTAGGGACTGGCTTTGGTGCATAGCTTCCCAAGATGGGTACTTCAAAGGTTACTGTAGTGCTGATATTCAGCAATGAGGTACGTAGCACTTTTTCTAGGATGAGTTCATGAACTTAATTGTTTGACAGACCTGCATGCTCTTCAATACTTTTTGCTTCTTCTATCAACACATTAAACTAGGTACTTAAGAGTATTAATAAACACAATCACCATGTGTATGGTCATTTATGTACACAATAAATTTGTACATTTTAACTACTAGAAATGTATTATAATATTAGGTCTTTAATAAAAATGTAGTAAGTAATTAATAAAATAACAATATTATTTTAAAGGAAAGTAGAAACTAACTATAACTAGTAATATAGTCACATGTATGAAGACCGAAATGAAATTTATATTTATGCAGTAGTCAATTATACCAAAATGTATATTTGAGATGAGTGATTATTAGTGATTACTATTTATAAAAAAATTTAAATAAAAACTAATAAACAAACCAGTCTCTACCTTGGTGATCATGTTACTTAACCCCACTACTTTGCAGTACTAATTGCTCTCATACCCATTTCTATGGCATTTTGTATATATTCCTATCTCAATAAGACAATGAGGACAATACTCTTTTTTCAAATTCTGATAATTACAATATGACTATTTTACTTAGAGTTTTTTATTGACTGAGTGAGCAAATGAATATGATAATTCTAAGCATTTTAATATATCAGGAATTAAGAAGATGGGAACAAGGATAATTAAAGAATTTTATTCAATTAAAATATCTTATTTTCCAAAGATGACAGTCTAAAACTTACATTCATTGTGTGCCTTTATGGCAAAGTATAAAAAAGTAACTATATAAAACTCTAAAATCCCTTTATTACTAGAAATTATAGTTGTGTATTTTTAAATGAAGTCAAATGATGTTTATGTTTCTTTTGGTTTATTCATAACTTAGAAATAAGTTTGCTAGTTTCTCAATTCATTAGATACCAAGGAAAGTAAACACAAAAATAACTTTTTCCTCTTTCTTGTTAAGCAACAAATGAAGCAAATAATTGGGAAGCCAGTAGCTGTCTAAGGAAATTAAACAATTGCTTAGTTGAGCCTTAAAAATATTACCTTAAGGACATTATGATTTTGAGTAAACTTTTCTCCACAAATTAATTTTTTAACTTCACATTATACATTTTTTTCTCTTTTTTAAGTTTCTTAAAGTAGTGATTTCAGAATTTTAATGCTTTTGGTTTAAATACACTGCAAGAACTTTAAAGAAAATTATGTAAGCTAATATTAAAATTTTGAGACAATTTTTCTCATCATATTTAAACATAGTGTAGTTTAAAAAAGAGTCACTGAACTTTATCAAAAACATGAAGGTATGCTAAGTTCAGTTTAGTAACCCCATCCAGCTGTGAGTTTAATAACATTTCAGTAATTTTATAATCTTACTTAAGACTGGCTAATAAGTTTTCTTAACAGTTTTCTGGATTAAAAACAAAGTAAGGCGCTTTAGAACTGAATTTGCCATTAGTCTTAGAGGATAAAATATTTTTTCAGACATAATATAACACAGAAATATACTGCATAATTAAAAGAGTATTTGCATAAAAAGGGGAGATACTTTGCATCAGATAACCTAGATATTTGACAAATAAAAACATTTCTTTAGATCCATAAGCTCAAAATAAAAATAGAGGCTAAAATAAAACTTTAAAATCATGAAATATATAACATAAGTTATTAATAATCCCTTAAAGAAAAGTTGGTCTTATAATTAAAGATAAAAATAGTAATTATTAGGAAAAAATATCTAGTTTTTAAACATGTGGTTTAGGTTATATTATTAACATTGTTTATTTAAACATTCAACTTATGTTGATTACACTCAAAAGCCCATTGACTCAAAATTCTGAGATAGTTTGGAAGTCAAAATGGGCTATTATATATAATATAAAATCTTCATTACAATGATCATCAGATCAAAATTCAAAACTAATTTTTAAAATGATGGTATCTGATGGGATCTTAAAACAAAGTTGATATCTAAATGTACATATGTGAGAGACAGAATTTAAATTACCTAAGATGATAAAAAACTTATTTTACGTTAATACTTTCGTTTGTTATTATCAAGCAATAAATATTCTTAAATTTATCAATTTCATTGTCTAGAATGCTTTTGTCCTATCATCCTAAACTTTGGTGTATAAGAGGATCTTCAAAAGAAGCATTGTGTATTAAGGCCATTTTGAATTTAAAGATTTTCTTGTAAGGGTTGAGTGAGAAGAATATAGTAATGGGAAAACAGAAGGTGTGTGTATGTGCTCTTTCTTTCCTAACACTACTTGAGTATCTACAAATGACACCTTCCTATTCACATTGACAGAAAGCACAAGGTCATTACTCTTTATGAGTCATCCTCAAAAGATATATTAAAGTTTCTCTCCATGGCCAGATATGGTATCTGATCAACATTACCAATTAAAATATAGCATTTTATAAAAAAGCACCCTAGAACTATAAAATGCTTATTTCTAAATATTAAAAAAAAAAAACTAAGAACAAGGAATCTCATAAAGAATACTATGTCAAGTAAAGAGTTAGCTTCAAAAATTACATAAGAGATCATAGTTTATAACACCAGAAATACGTTTTTTTCTGGTGGATACCATGAATCTCACAAATTTGAGAATAGTATTAGCAGCAGATTTACCAATCCGATCAAGAAGTCTTTAAAAATAAGACTCAAAGTGGAACAGAGAAATGTGAATCAGTGAAGTTGATGTTATAGAGGACAATTGGTTTGAAATAAAACAGTGAAAAAATATCTAGAAATTATTTTTCTGAAAATTGTGACTTGGAATAATACTTAGGCTGAGGATACACAGTGTACAAACTAGAACTAAAATGAAAAGTATAAATGTTAAGTTCTTAAAATGCACTTTTTAATCCTTATATAACCCTGACAGATGAGTGTAAGAAGTGCCATAGATGTTTGTGCAAGTGCCAAGTGCAAGGGAACCTGCCCTATCTATGGGACAAGCAGGGGACCTATTCCATTTACATTCCAATTTCCAATTAATATAATTACCTTCTATTTACCAGGTAGAAACCTGGGCTTAGGTATGTTTAGAAATCTGCTCCAGATTATATAGCTAAAGAATGATAAAGCTAGATTGGCTAAAATTGAAAGTCACGTGCGTCTGGAATTCATTATTTTAGCAAAGCATAGTAAGGGATAGTAGCAGACTAGTGGAATAGTATCTAAGTAATTGATTCACAAGGGACAAGAGTGACTGAAAAAAATGTATGTCACAGCATATCAGGGAGATACACTGATGTTCTGGTCAGAAACATAAAGACCAGAAGTTAGAGAAGATGCTCATGTTAGGAAAGAAAAATCGGAGAAGAGAAACTGCCATTGGAAACTATAGCAATCCTAGCAGAATTATTACAGAAGGTAGTTTATTAATAATGAGCTCAAGATACGAACGAGAAGGACGTGCTTTATTTTAGGAGGAAATCGAATTCTCTATAACCAGTCTATTTGAGGGGGAAGACCGCAAGGAAAGCTATTTTTCTGTTAATTTTGACTTAGAAGATGACTTGCATACACAATGGGGACATTGGGAACGAAGGAAGGGAATGAGGAACAAAGTTAGGTAAATTCTGCAGCCTTCAAACGGGCAGTTCTCCAGCATGCAGTGAGCAGTGGCAGTTCCCCAGATATTCTAAGAAAATATAATACAAATGAGAAAGAAAGTGAGAAACTAAAGGTGAAATTATGACTCTATCACTGAAAATAAACCTATAATCAGAAATAAGAGACACTTAAAATAATTTAATTTTACAAAGAATAATATGGCATTATGTTTCTAGCTTTTTCACAACATAGATAATATAAAATGAATATGAATGACCAGATCAGGTGGTAAGGACTTGAAATATGAGTGTGAGCTGTCTAAAGTCAAGAATACTCTAAGATGTTTCAAGTACGAAAGCTCTAAAAATATTAGATGTTTTAAATAAAGAAAAAGAAAAGAAGGGAGAAGGCTGTCAGCTGAGGGAGAAAAACCTGCTAATCCTTTTTTTTAAATCTTCTCTATCAAGGAGAATTATCATCAAATTAAAAAAAACTCTGATATGGATTGAGAATTCACTCAATTTCCTTAGAAACTAAAGTAAATGAGGGATAATAAAAGAGAAATTTTCTGAATGATCACTGCTGTCAGCTATGTCAGTGACCAGTGAATACTTAAACAAGAAAGCAGTGGTTAATAAAATCAAAGATGAATTCACTAGCAAATATTGTTTTTAGATTATTATACAGATAGGATAAAAATATTCAACAGTATCTTAATTTGAATGAAGTATTTTATACAGCCTTTTATTATGACTTTATGAAGAAGTTAGAAAAATATTGGTTTTATGATAATACACCTCCATGAACTGCTGATGGTTGATTGGTCTTTCTCCATACAAATCTTGTCTTTTTTACTGTCAAAACACAAAACGCTATTCTATGATTAAGTCAGGGCAGTGGAAAACACACTTTAAAAATGTGTGGATAATACAAAGTTGTGATAGAGAGCTAATGGATTATGTGACAATCAAATAAATCTTCAATAATGTTTTGCTATGCTAAAGCAGTCACCTCAGATAATATACTATGTAACAGAAAACAATGTAAAGGCCTACATTTAAATTTCAAAAATAGCATTTATACTAACAAAGGACAACTGAGTTTAACAGATAGAATTTAAACATTTAAAACAGATATAATATTTTACATAAGCTATAATCTTCAACTACCTTGGAAAAACATCATACTTGGTTGATTCTTCTCAATTTACTAAAATATTACTATTCTCCATACCTATTAAATTAACTTTTAAAACATTGCATATATACTTTGAACACCTTAGAGTAAAAAATGTAAGTCTTCTAGCTTCTTAGAAAACAAGGCAAAGAATTATGTAGTACCTATATCTAAGTGTAAGCTCACCTTAAATAAATTTCATTCATAACAATTATACCATGTAATTTCTACAGCGTATCTAGTGATGAAAGATTTAGAAATATCAATCTAATATGTCTGTTGTCATAAATTAATTTTAATTTAGCTCCAGAGACCATGCTCTTATCCACTACATTACTCTGTCTTCAATAAATTAATTTTCAAGATTTATAAATAATTGGGCAGAGTTCTGTGCAAAACAATATTTTCTTTGATATAGAAAAATATATTCTGAAATTCATGCAAAATTATTAAAGCTTTATAGCAACAAATCATAGCAACATGGTCTTCATGGAGACTCACAAAGAACAAGAAGACACTGATTGAAATTCTCACCTGCCTAATACCCAAGCGGTATGCAACTATCCGGTCCACTGCATCAGGATTCATTTGTGTCCATTGTAGACTGTAGGAATAAACACGGTGTCTGTTTTGCCACACAGGATTGTAGGTATCATAATAGAATTCTGGAGCATAGGCTTTTCCTAAAAACAGAAAGGGGTATTGAATGATGACATATTAAAGTTAAACATACTTAGCTTTTTTGGCCCTTTTACCACTTCCTACTATATGTTCTGTAAGTAACTCTTGTATTTGAAAAGTCATATTATTAAAATCCATCCATTTTCAGGAGAATTTTGAGAAAAGATACAGAGGATTTCCTGGCTGATTGGTGAGCAATGTGAAATTAAAATAAGAATCAAGGATGATTACAAGATTTTTGGCCTAAAAACTGAAAAAATGGAGTTTTCCATCAACTGAAATGAAAAGCTTTGAGAAGATCAAATCTAGGGGGAGACGATCAGCAAGTTATTCCTGAACATTTTGAATGATCTAAATGGACACTTCAAGTGGGATACATCAGTACAGAATTCAGGGAAAGCCAGGACTGGAGAAATAGCCTTGCTGAAATTTTGCTAACCATAGGCATGTAGACAGATTTTAAATTTAAAGCCGTAAGACTGATGAAATCATTAAGGGAATGTGAGTAGATAAAAAAAGTAGGTCTGATAACTGGGACAATTCAAGGTTAAGAGATATGGGAGGAGTTAAGAACCCTCATGAGGCCTGAGAGAAACAACAAGTAAGCAGAAAAAACTTTCTTAAAATGTGACATCCTAGAAGGCAAAAGAAGTATAGCAGCAAGTGAATGATCAACTTTGTACTAAAAAGATAAATACATCAGTGAAAATAAAAATGTTTGTTTATATTATCCATGTCTTTGTGAGTGACCAAGCAAAACTTAGTAACACAAGAACTCTGTTCAATAATAAAGTTTTTATTTCAATTTTAAGGATGTCTGAAGTACATATGGCATATGCAGGATATATAAAACATCTATTTTTTAAAATTGCCAAAATAAAAATTGTACAGATCATTTGGAATTACAGTTCCAACTTCCTAATATTCTGAAATGTAGACTTTTTCACACCTTACAATTATTTTACCAATACTATATTTATTTACTAAATCAACAATATTTATTGAGAGCCTATTACACGCCAAGTAATATACTAGACATTGAGGATACAATGAATGAGGAGAAATGTAAGAAATTGCTTGCATTTTCTCAGTTTTCAAATAGCTATATAATTCTTACTGGATGATGAATTAATAAGTTGTACATTTATCATCCCTCATTCAACATCTTCCCTGTTTTCCTTTTTTAACAAAATAGATTAAATATTAAATGTCCTCCTAGGTTTTTTTCTCCTAAGTTTCTATATGCAGAAAATTTTCTTACCTATCTTTTTATATTTCTTGAAACATCATTAGTCACTTATAATCTAGTCATTGCAGAAGAGTTGATTCATAAAAATTTATCACAGTTAAAGAATACATTTTGAATACTAAGAATAGAAATGATGGTCTCTATTATCCTGGAGAGGTTCACCAGGAAAAAAATAATGTAAGATGAAATGAACTTGATTTTTGACAAGTTTATTTGTAAAATTAAATACAGTAAATTAAATACCTGAATTTTAGTAACATTTGGAAAATTCTCCTAAATCAACATCGTGTGCATTAAGAAAATGTTCTGTAAATATTCATTCAGTTGAATTGAAAATGGATAATCAACTCAAGTCCCTAGAAAAGCCATCACATCCACTTTATTATTTCTTTGATGTCCTATGATGTTTTCACTTATTACCAAATGAAAGCACAAATTTGTGCTCACAACACTAAGAACAAAATCTAGATGAAAAGTAAACAATACACTGAATGAAGGAATCATACCCAAACTGTCATTGACAACTTGTGTTTGTGACCAAAGTTCCCAAAATGTTACTAAAGAGGTGCCTTCAGCATTAGCGTAGATAAAGAGCTAGGGGTTTTTATGGGGAATAAGCATCCAAAACCTATACCTGAAGTAAATTAGCTGCTTAAGTGAGTAATGTAAACCTAGAGTGTTTTCATTAGAGGATAGTGTCCAGATTGAATTGAGGAAAGAATTTCAATGTTCATTTCTTTTTTTGGAGAGGGTGTGGCATAAGGGGTTCCTTTTGTTTTAAAACCAAGGGGAAAATACAAGCGATATTAAATATAGTTCTAAGCAACATTTTTTTTCATAAAATCAATGGTGAACATAGAAATAAGGAGAGAAGAGAGTCACAACCAGAGGTTATTTAGCATGGATAAGAAAAAAAATCTCAAAATGGGCAAATGGAGTTTTTTAAGAGTTGAAACTCTACCATAGAGTAAGAAAATTAGATGAAATATTAACAGATCTATGAAATAAGATAAATTCTAGTTAATGGGTCTTAAAGGAATACATATTTTAACTTAGAAATGTTCTACCAATTCTCTCTGAATATGGAATAGCTTACTCCGATAGATTGTGATTTCCTTTCTCTAGAGGTATTTAGTTCCTTCTCTAACAGCCATTTTTCAGGGCTGAGATTAATGACTGTCTGCAAGATGGCCATTAAGGTATCTTCTGTCTCAAATCTACAGGGTGTTGTGGAGCATTTACCTACCGTTTATTATACTATTTCACTGTTTTAAACATACTTATTTATAAATTCCATTTCATGTTCCTATTATCTGTAGTCTAGTCTTGCTTTTTGTTGACTCCTATGTCATAAATGCAAATTGTCATACTTCTAGGACTGATTGTTTTTGTAAATAAATATTTTTAAGTTTACTAAAGCAATTTGACCTTGAAGTTAAAAAGAATCCTGATAACGTTGTTAACAATATAAATTTATCTATCAAGACCTATTTTCAAGGTTGTAAAAAATTAACCTACAATCCAACCCTTGTTTAAATAATCCAAATGTATCAAATTATACTGTAAAATTTTATCATTTTTATATGTAAATATTACAAAGGCTTTCAAATTTATTTTTAAAATTACTTTATCTGTATTTACATCTGCATTACATATGAGTGATAACATGTCATAATTTTTCATATAACATTAGATTAGAATCTCAGGGATATTTTGTTCTAAACCTCTTTTGGACAAAATTTACAAAGAAAAAATGATTTCTGATATTATTTGAGAAACATATCTTAAAATTTAAGAGGCACAATTCTTTTTCTTATTTCAGAGACAATCATATTTAATGTTCTTACATTCATTTTGTAAGGAGAATACAATAATACTAAGGAAATAACTTTATAATAATCCTAGGGTCTTACAACCAAATGTGACACCTGCTGGTTGAACAAAGAAATAATTTATTTTTTATATATATATATATCTATATATATCTATATATATACATACACACATACACACACATATATGAGTGTGTGTGTGTGTGTGTGTGTGTGTATGTGTGTGTGTGTATATATATTATATATGTAATATATATATTATATATATATAACATTTTTAATCCTCCAGGCCTTTTTTCTCTGACTAGTAATCATACCAAGAACATTTGCTTTCTTTTTTATATTCTATTTTCATTTTTATGCAACATTGTCCCAGTTTAAATTTCATTCTAACTGAACTAGAACTGCAGTCATTATCTAAACTCACAGATAAATTTCAGATATATTATGTATGATTATATAAAGATTTTGGATATTAAAATATTCTTAAAATATACACAGAAAGAAA
The DNA here is from genome assembly GCA_004026885.1 of Lyroderma lyra. Classification (NCBI taxonomy): domain Eukaryota; kingdom Metazoa; phylum Chordata; class Mammalia; order Chiroptera; family Megadermatidae; genus Lyroderma; species Lyroderma lyra. The sequence continues at coordinate 35,478 of PVJL010009756.1, read as the reverse complement.
ATTTAATTGATGTTTAAATTTTTAAATTAAATTTATGCAAAAATATATTTTATTTGGCAAATAGCTTTGAAAAGTAATTAAATTGGGTTTTCAAAATATGATTTTATGTATAAAGCTCAAAGTAAAAGATATTAAGAAGCTATGACCTGTCACTTTCCCAGTATGTTAGTTTAAAATACAGCAAAAAAAAAAAATTTGGTGTTTTTAAGATGCATACTTAGGCTCACAAGCACATAAAAGAATCATTTCTCAGGGGTCAAAAAACAAAGAACAGAAAACCAGACACTGAATAAAAGTTTAGGGAGAAAGGAAGTATTGGTTTGTACTTTGAGAGCTGGATTTTAGGTTCATAGAAGGAGATAATGGGCCAGTTCAAGATGAGAAGTTAGAAATGAGGCCACCACATATGATCAAGATCAGTAAAAACAGCAATCTCAGACATAGGGTATGCTAGGAAAAAATTGCCCCTCACCAGCATAAGAAGATGACAAAAATACATTAACAACAACAACGAAAAGATCCTTGGCTAGTGACACAACTGGAGTGCTTGAATATATCCAGTATCAAGTTGTCCTGAAAGACATGCTCTCAAGATAGACTATAGTGAATTTCTCTAAATCAAACCTCAACGAGTAAGTATAAGATCCGAAAGCTTGCTAAGCTCCCCAACCCCTAGGAACCTGGATGCGCCTTGAACTCCAGAGGAAAGTAACATCTTCCTGGGAACAGTGAGACCCACTGAGAAATACCCACAGGCTGCTCGGCCCATGTGACGATTTGGCCAATGCAGCAGTATCTCCCTCCAGAAACTCCCTCCTGCCTCCCTATGAAACCCCTGCTCTAATAGACCTCAGGGCTGACGCTCCTTTCGGCCTCAGCCCGTCTGCACCCAGATGCTCTCAATAAAATTTTGTTAAACGGTGACTCGGCGAGCACCTTCCTCCTGACGTCCCTAGCATTCGGTGCTGAAACCCGGGAGGCAGATGTGACGTGGGCTCGGTTGCTGCCTGCAGCATGGCAGCCTCACCCTACCTCCTGAACCAGCCAAGAGCAAGGCTGGATTTGGGAAACTCTCCATTGCTGCAACTGGCACCCACACCCGCCTCCGTCCTCTGATAAGTCCAGAGGTCCCTTCTCCTTCCCCGGTTGCTCGGACTCACCTCTCATGGGTCTTGACTTTCAGGCCCTTGAAAGTCCCAGCACTAAGCCGAGAAACCCTCAGCCGTGGGCCTTCCTCTCCAACTTGGGCAGGGACACCCAAGGGATTCTCAAGTCCTCTCTCTGGATCTTTCTCTTCTCAGGTGGGGATGCCCCTTCAACTGAGTCTGACCTCTCAGGACTTAGGGACTCTCTCACCACTCTTTGGGCCATGGGGAACTCTCAATCGGCTCCCCCTAAAAATATTCCTTTCGATTGCCGTCTGCACAATCTTAGCCAGTCAGGTCTGTCTGAAAACCTTTAGCCCAATCGCCTTGTCTTTTACTATAATACAGCATGGCCACAATAGAAACTGGACAAGGACTCACACTGAGCAGAGAATGGCACTTTTGGTTATGACGTGCTTATAGACCTCGACAATTTCTGTCGATGCAATACAAAGTGGTTTGAATTTCCCTATATCCAGCCTTCTTTGCACTTTACACATGACCCTCCCTCTGCCAATCTTGCTCCACCCATCAGATTCTCCTGATGCGCTCTGAACCTCATCCTCGGAGCCTGGCTCCGAGCAGGAGCAGGCGCCTTCTGAACTTCCTCTACTGGACTCAGGGTCAGAAGCTACCGCACTGCTCCCAGCTCTTTTGATTTTGATCTCACAATCTCATCTTCTCTTTCATTCCTTAGGAAAGTGGTCAGAGCAAAGAGCACTATTAGGGTATAGATGCCCCTCTCAAAAGCAGACATTCAGCAATGTAAGGAAACACTAGGAAAATACTCTGAAGACCCTAATAAGTTTGCAGGTGGGTTTCAAAAACTGAGTTAAAAATATAGGTTTTTTTCTCACTCCAATAACATTCAAGGTCTTGCAGATAGCAAGGAATATGAACACAACCATTACTGCCTGAGACTGAGATAACTAAAGGAAAAAAAAAGTGTTTTTAAAAACACAAGTGGCGTTGGGAGAAAAGGGATAGGGTGGAAAAGGAGCAAGGGGACCTAAATATTTGGTGATGGAAAGAGAACTCACACTGGTTGGTGAACTTATTATACAACAAGCCAACAATGCACTGTAGAATCGTACACCTGGAACCTATGTAATTCCTGCTAACAAATGTCACCCCAATTAGTCTAACAATAAAAAAAATAATAATAAAATTAAATTTCAAAAAAACACAAGTGGCTAATCTTACAAACCAGACTCCCTCCCTTTCTTTTACAGCCTCCTGGGAACTATAGGGGACAAATAAAGGATCTTGAGTCCTCTTTGCACTCATTAATAGTTCTGTTATCTTGCTAACAAAAGTTTATACTTCTAAAGGTTACAAGTGTATTTGTAGATTTTGCTGATGGTATTGCTAATTGTTTACCTTTTTAGTTGTCAAAAAATTAAGGTTCTGAGAGTTATAAATGCTAATTAATATAAAAGTAGATGATTTATGTTTTTAAGAAAGTATAAGGTATGGAAATACATTTTTTAAGGAATTGAAAGAAAATAGTTTGTCATAAAGATGGTTATTTCTAAATGAGTAAAATAATGGACTAAGAGGGGCTGAAGAAAGTTGTACATTTGTGAAGAGAAAATCTTGAAGAAGTTTTGACATGTAGTTAAACTAAACAAGCTTAAATTTTTTCTGACCCATTGTTGCATCCCTGATAAGAAGGCTCACATCCCAAGGTCAGAAAATTCGTTTCAATATATTTAACAACCGAGACAGAAAAAGAGGGAGAGAACAGGGAGACTGGAAACAAGACCAGAGACAGGCCAGACTCTAGACATAGTTATAGATGGATCAAGGCCAAAGCCAACTCAGGGCCATCCCAATAACTCCAGAAAAACACCAGGTAAAGGGGCCTGCTTTGGGTATAGAAGTCCAGACCTCTAAAACAAGGGGTGCCCTAGTCTTCCAAAGTAGCTGGGCTCCCTGTGCAAATGAAAAGAGCACAAGAGGAGGGATTATCCCCTGTTCTGAAGGGAGTGGGGTTCACAAATGGCTGTGATTCCCGGAGAGGGCCTGAGGTTCCCAGAGGCTCCCAGGAAGAGAAGCCCATTCCCGTGACCGGGGAGGAACTATGGGTGATCCTTGATGTGGCAGGGAAGCTTGTTAATGTCTTGATTGATAGCCATTTACTGTTTTGCTCCCTCTGGACCTGTTTTCTCTGAAAGCTGCTCGATTATGGGGTTACATGGGTCCCCTAGATTTGGGCTCAGATTCAGCCTAATCCTTGCCAATAGCCTATTTCTTGTACTTTGGAGGGAAAGTAAAATAAGCCAATCAGACTTGAAATAGGACTCTGGGAAAGATTCGTCAGGAGACCTCTAAGGCCTGGCTTTCACTGCTGCCCGTTACTCTATGGTCTGCCTTCAATTCTCTTCTCCTGAGCACCCCAACTGCTGTCGATCTGTAAGGGTGGCACCATGACAACTAGTGTAGGGACACCATGACACTGTTTCTCAATGTAGTCTCATTTAACAATGGAATTCAGCTTAAGACTTAGCTCAGGATATTTTGAAAGATTTTTTTCCTCTTTCTTCACTCTCCCTCCCCTTCCCAGTGGCTTTTAATGACTGTTTCCCCAAGACTGCAGGCACCCCTTGGTACGGCTTTGATAGCTCTGCTTACACAGGACCAGAAATACATATCTTGCTAATTATAGGACAAATGGGCTAACAGCTCTACCTTCTCAGGATTTTAATAACTGTTTTGACAAAATTGCAGGCTTGCCTCATAAATCCGTTTATCGCTTAGGACACTGACTCAAGAAGAGTTACAGCCTTGAGCCACACTCTCCAGTAACAACTGGACATTCTCTTCCTCAACAGACTCGCATACAAGGAGCTCGATCCTTATCCTGGTAGCAAAGCTACAAGAGTCAGTGTTTGGGTCCACTCCCCTAAAATCAAACCTGTTTCATTTAAGTTTCCACAGGACTCCCCCAGAAAAACAGATGGTCACTCCTGTTCTTGTGAGCTAATTGAAGACTTTATGCTCCTCTTCAAACAGACAAACAAGTCAATCTCCCAAGACCAGTAAGTACCGATAACTAACCCCAGACTCTGGGGTTTGCTGTTTATTGCCTTTCTCTTAAGATACCCAATCTGGGATGTCCATTAAATGCTGTTTCTTTTGTAACCATAGCCAGTATCTTCTTCAGGTAAAAGCAGATCTGGGAGTTCCCTGGTGGTGCAGTGGCTTAAGGCTTTGGCGCTGGCGCTGTCAATGCTGCGGCCTGGGTTCGATTCCCAGCCAGGGAACTACCCACATACTACAGGAAAAAAGAAAAAGCAGATCTGAGGCCCTAGAAGACCCCAGGAGGCTCTCCCTCTCTATCCTGGGGATTTTGGTTATAGTCTCTTCTTTCACCTCTACATTTCTTGGGTTCCTTCTGTTTGGACCTTGTATCTTTAAGCTTATAGTTTAAGCTTCCAGACTACAGCAGTGTCACACCAAGATGGTCATGCAAGGCTTCCAACCATCCCCAAGAGTGGCTCAGTAACTGCCCTCAGCCCCCTACGTCAGAACTCTTACTTGTAGCTCCAAGTGACCAATTCAGTCCAGTCTGTAGACAGGGCCACTCAAATTTTCCTGGGCCCAGTTGTTCCACCATCCTCAACTGACAATCTTGTAGGCAGAGACAGCTCTGCATCCCTACCCAGCTCTGAAGCTGTTCAGAAGACTGACCCTTGTCCAACCCCAAAAAGAATCTTATTGTGGATCGGAGATGGGGGAATGAGGAGACAGGGAAAGACTTAACAAAAACGAGCTTCAGGGGGCTGGTAGGAACCAAGTGCAGCTGAGATTGGCAAGATGCAAAATCCAAGAGTTGATAGGGCTGCTGCTGCTGCTTGGAACAACAGCCCTGACCTTGGGAGAAAAGCTTAGGAGCAGCCATCTATTATTGTACCCTGGACCCTGCCCCAGCAGTTTCTCTGCCTGTACTTCTCTCTTTCAATGAAACTTCTTGATGTCTCACTTCCCTGATACCTCATGAATTCTTTTACATTCGAATAACTGGGGCATCTGGTGCCAAATGCTCCTGGACCAAATACAGCCCCTCAACCCCAAATGAAAAGGCCATTATCAAGTTATAATAACCACCCCTCCCCTCCCACAGCAAAACTTTTAGGACTTCCTTTATAAACTAATTTATCAATGCTCAAGAGGGCTCCAAAATTCAAACCTGGAACATTGAGCAGTAAGAAACAACCTGAATGGCCAGTCCCCACTGGACAACAGGTACATGCCAGCCAAATGTTCAACTACATTCTGGAGGGCCTCATCAAGCAGCTCCCAGTCCAACCCCAGGGCTTTTCCAAATCCCAGGCGGAGGCACTCCTCTGAGACCTAGTGCTAGACAAATGCCCACAGGGAGACTTCCAGGATTACATAACAACTCCAGTAACACCTTGAACTAAACATCTTTTCTTAGCCTCCCACTGTCATTCTTCTAACATAATGTATTACTTCTGCATTCTCTTATCCTGTCTTGCCTTCCTCTATCTTCTATTCCAATGGGGAACCGGGGAATGGGAAAATAATTTATTGATCAACGCTTCCCACACTCTAGCAATGGGCAAAAATTTAACTACATGCTGGATCTGCCATACCAACCTTGAGACTCCATCTAAGTATAGGACTCTTTAGTCGATAGAATTTTGGGGGAAGAACTTCTTCTCTCAAGAGAAGTCTTCTGGATTTGTGGATCAAAAGCTTATTTACTCCTCCCCCCAGGACGGAGGGGCATCTGCTCCCTTGGATACACTGTCCCCAATGTCTCTATGGCCTTTCCCTCTCTAAGCTACTGGACACCTCAAGTGTCCCTTGTACTACTAGCCATCCTTGTTGGGGACTAGCCAGAATGGCCAAGGTGACCACTGGGGGCACATCATTGGACTCAAATGCCACCTGTCCTGAGATACAGCAGAAATCTTAAAGGCAAGGGAGACACTAACTCTCCTGTAGGAACAACTAGACTCACTAGCTGATGTAACTTTACAAAACAGGGGGAATTTGTTTCTACTTAAAAGAGGAATGCTGTTTCTACATTAATAAATCAGGCCAAATCCAAGAAAATTTCGAGAAATATTAAAACGAGTCTCAAACCTAAAAACATCCCAGCCATTTTCATGTGCTACTAATTCATGGTTTCTTTCACTACTTCTTCCTCGCACTGTCCCAGCCCTTATAATTTTTCTTTTATTATTCGGACCTTGTCTGTTTTGGATACTCATGTCTTTCTTGCAGAATCGAATCCAGGCGCTGACTAGTTATCAGACTGGACAAATTTTCCTACTACAACAAACCAGACCCCGTTATCAACCCCTTCCTCAGTGCCCTACATATACTCTAATGCTACGCCCACTCTCAGCAGGAAGCAGCCAGAATGAAACGTTGTCCTATGCCCTGCCCTTTCTCTCACTGCCTTTCTTCCCTTTATTTTATATAACCAAGAGTCTGGAAATATAAAGTCTGAAAGTTTGCTAAGCTCCCCTATCCCAGGGAGCCTGGATGCTCCATGAACTCCGGAGGAAAATAACAACTTTCTGGGAACAGTGAGACCCACTAAGATAAAAAGGCACAGGCCGCTCGGCCTATGTGATGGTTTGGCCAGCACAGCGGTATCTCTTCTTCAGAAACTCCCTCCTGCCTTCCCTATAAAACCCTTGTTATAATAGATGTCAGGGCTGACACCCTTTTAGACCTCAGCCCATCAGCACCCAAATGTTCTGAATAAAATTTTGTTAAATACTGATTCGGCCTCGACCACCTTCCTCTTGGCATCCCTAACAATAAAAATTCAAAAATACAACATTAGTAACCCGCAAGGAAATGTTCTACTGTGAGTGACTAAAAGGCCAATAAACAACAGTGTTGGACTACCGATAATGGAATAATGGAACCATGAAATAAAATTTATAAATAAGTATGCATGAAACAATTTTAAAATTACAATAGAAAATGGTAAACAAACACTATGGGAATTTCTATGAAAGAATAATCAATACTGTCTGTTAGGATCAAAGGGGGACATATCTGACATCTTTACTGATCTTAAAGGAAAAGAAATTCCACAAACAAGGGTCGATCATGGAAGGATAAGAGGAAAGAAGTAATGTATAGCCTTAAGTGGAGAAAAACAAATACATTATAGACAATATTTTAGAAGTATCATAAGATCAGGTATGGCTGTAACTTCCAGTACCCATCTTTCTTACCAAACAGTGTACTTGTGAAGAACAGAAATGTTCTCATCAGCTCTTACTACAATAGCTGACACAGCACATGTACTTGAATAAGACAGAAAGAATAGGTCAGTGCTAATGTATGAAATGTCTTGTTTGATGTGACAGGATGTTTGATATTTACCCTGTAGTCCAATTAGTTTCAAATCATTTTAACCAATACTCACTTAATTAGGAGAAAAGATTTTATAGTGAATCCACTAGTTTTTATTCCTCAGTGTGAAAAAAATTCAGGGATATCAAAGAATTAAATGAGAACCAAATTAATACTTAAAACAGTAATAATAAAAGAATTCACAAAAACATACTTGCAAATTATCAAAATAATAAAACATTTTAAAACTTTTCAAAGGTGTATTTATTCATACAGGAAGAGTAGCTATAGAAATTCATGGCAAACTTAAACACTGATGATGCACTTATCAGAAGAAAAATAAAGACTTCTAAAAATCACAGGAATCACAGCTCTTTGCCCATATCCATTTTTAGTAGAAGTTAACTACACAGTTAAATATGTTTGGAGTCAAGAGTCAGATTGTGTTTAGACACATACTCTAAGGGAGTGGATTAAGCATTATAATCTGTTAGACACAATATACAATAAAGTTCTCTACAGCTTTCTGTCATTCCTTCATAGAGCAGAAGGAAACTTGTAATTGTTGGAACCATAATTACTTTCTTTTTGAAAAAATAAATATTGAATCATACTAAAATAAAAAGAAATGCTTCTACAGAAATGGTAATTTTTGTAAAGTTTTTAATCAGGTATAGGATATAAATCCACTTTATATTTTATAACTACAACTGATGGGAAAGAAGAGAATAGATCAGAAAAATGAAAAACTCTTGGCAGAAAACCAAGAAGATATTATCTTCAAAACAGAAAACAGGATTTGGGAAATAAAGAAAGGCTGATAAATTAAAAAATCATTGCAGATAAATAAATAATCATTACTTGTCCTCTGAGTGGATACTTTGGGTGCACTTCAAAATTTTCAGTCTTCAAAATGGATACTAGTGTTGCTAAAGGAGATATAAAAGGACTTCATTTATCTCATCCTAGAAAAGGAGTAAATAATTGCTTTACCTCTTGGGGGTCCTACGAGGTCTGACAATCAGGTTTGCAAACTCATCCTACAAAAAGTGCTACACACCTCATTACTGAGCATCACTATGGGCATCTTCGAAGTACTCCCCTTTGGAAGCTACACACTGATGCCAGTACCTAGTCCACCCTTCAAAGCAATTTTGGAACTCTTTTTCTGGAATGGCCATCAGCACTATAATTATATTACACTTGATTTCCTGAATGTCATCAAAATGTCTTCTTTTCAATATTTCCTTTATCTTTGAGTAAAGAAAAAAGTTATTGGAGTCCAAATCAGGTAAGTAGAGAGGGTGTTCCAATACAGTTATGTGTGTATTAGCTAAAAACTCCCTCACAGACAGCACCATGTGAGCTGGTGCATTGTCGTGATGCAACAGCCGTGAGTTGTTGGTGAAAAGTTTAGCTCATTTTCGTCTAAATTTTTCACTTAACCTTTTTAGCACTTTCAAATAGTAAACTTGGCTTACTGTCCAATTGGTACAAATTCCTAATGAACAATCCCTCTGATACCAAAAACGGTTAGCAACATCATTTTGACTCTTGATTTGGACCGACAGAACTTTTTTGGCCATGGAGAATTGGCTGACTTCTATCGTGCACTTTTACCCTTTGTCTGAGGGTTGTATTGGTGCATGCAAGTTTCATTACCAGTGTTATCATGGTCCAAAACATTATCTTGCCTCTCCAAAGGTTTTGGAGAACTTCAACTCTCCTTTGCTTTTGTTCATTGGTGAGCTCTTTTGGGACTATTTTTTGCACACACCTTTCTCATGTCAAGATTTTCAGTTAAGAAAAAAATTTTAACTGTTTCTCTATTGATGTTTACTTGATCTACTATACTTCACAGTCAGCAGACAATTTGGACACAAATTTGATGGATTTTGCAATGGTTTTGTCAGTTCTGCTCGTTATTGGTCACCCTGATTTCTCTTCATCAGTGATGCTTTCTCTCCTCTCAGAAAAACATTTAATCCATTTGTACATTGCCATTTTCTTCCTGGCATTATCCCCATAAACTTGGACTAACATGTCCCTGATTTAACTTCCACTCTTGCCAAGTTTAACAAGAAATTGAATGTTCATTCATTACTCTAATTCAAACTTCAACATTCTTGCAATGGTACACAAAAATATGCAACAACAATAATGAATGCTACTCATCAGGACACTGCCACAGGTTGACAGGAACACAGCTGTGAGACACAGATATACCAAAGTTATAAAACCTTCCCGAATTGTTTGTACAGTGCTGTCAACATAAGCACATTGTGGGAAGTTCGCGAACTTAATTGTAAGAGCTCTTGTATTCTTCTGAAAACTTACTGTTTTGATTTAAAGCCATGTAAAAGTTAATGTCAAAAAAGTGCAGGCATTAGGGATATGTTGAGAACAAAAATGTTTTAATTTTGTGAAATCAAAGGAAATATTTAAAAAGAATCAATGTGCTCATTTGTGGTTACCTATGTTTGCTATTTAGTTATATGATAGTTAATATTAGTGTTTACCTAATTAATGGCAAGTAATAAATATTACCAAATTGATGGATTCTGCCTATTCTCATTGGACCAGAAAGGTGGTAAATTAATATGAAAAAGGAATGAGAAAATGGGAAACATGTTATCATACTTAATAAAAGAAACGATTGTGTCTGAGAAAGAACAATTCATCTTAGAATTAAGGTGAATGTCACAGCAGCAATAAAACTGAATGTCATCAAGAGTTTGTTCAACAGTAATAACTTGTCAATATGTATGCAGAAAACAAAAACATAACAACTAAATTATATAGCTGTGAAGTCAATGACATCCTCAGTCAATGATTGTTTAGAGTTCATAAAAATATTGCAAGGCATGTAGCAATTTGTAACAGCTAAATCATTTAGGTTAAATGACTTTGTACTTGAGATGGAGAAGTGTTTATCTATATTTTGTCTCCCCATTTAGAGACAGACCATATGTTTTCAAATGTCCAGTCCTCGTTATGACATCATTTTAAAATTGCAACATAACTGGTTTTATCCATCACTTACATGGATCCATTTCTTCTACTGAAGTCTGAGATGTGAAAAGCACACTTGGCAGTGATCACAGTGATCACATTTTAGCACTCAAGAACTTCCTTAGAAGTCATAACCCTGGAGAGCAGGTTTATTGACAGGTCAAGTAACAAAAGTATTGACAATAATGTCAGTCTTTACAAATCATTGGGATCTTCATAGAAAGCTTGTAAGTTTACCCAAGCTTAAGGTATAGTTCCTCTAAATACATTATGATTTCCTTCGTAGGTTATACCTTTTCAAAACTGCTAAAGAAATGGGTTTCTCACTTCCCAAAAATAAATTTATAAAAACGATCTGTATTAAGTTAGTGTTCCAATTACTTGTATGGATAAAAATTTTAAAAATCAACTTTAACATTATTTAAACAAAATCTAATTGGTAGAACAATATTTTTAACAAATATGTGTTCATGAATTTACTTTCTAAACTAATAAATTCCTAATAGTATGTGTAAAGCGTGCACACACACACACACACACACACACACACACACACATACACACATATACAAAACAACAATAGAAACTGGGACAAATGATTGAAAGTTCCTAAAACTCTAGGTTTAGGCTTAAATATCTTGACATCTTAAACAGAAATGCTTTCCTTGTGTAATTTTTATCTGCTTTTCAGTTCTTATCCATTTTTGGTACTCAAATTATTGCTTTTTAAATTACTCTTTCTTCTATGATAACATTAATATTATTAATAAAAATATCTCTCCAAAACAGAACAATCAAAATATGTACCACCAATTTTAGGAAGACCTTTTGGTTTTATTATTATTGGTCAGAAGCACAGAGATGAAGCAATTTAGAGACTACACTAGACAAATTACATGGTTTCTCATTTATTTTTTTAAACTTCAGTGAAGTAATTTTCAACATAATTGAGTCACCTCTGACCCCTTCTGGCATCAGCTTAGAACACAAAATATTTATACAAAGTATTTATTGCTTTACACACCAAATATATAGCTGTCTTGGGTAATATAAAATAAACACATTATTATCTGATGATATTTCAACTTAAATGAATAATCCTTTTACACTAAAACCTTGAATGTACCTTGCCAAAAATGAAGCAAAATATAAATAACACAAGTTTTGTTTTGTTTTGTTTCAAAATAAGCTTAGATTAGGGTCTGGTCCAAAATTTTTAAAAGATGATTTGGATTTGATGAAACAATTAGCTTCCACATTAACCATGGTAATAGGACATTGCTAAGGGTTTAGAGAAAACTTGAAAATAAAAATTATAAATCCACTGATGGTTTATTTGGAAATATCTAAGTAAGTGTTCTGTGTATGAAAACCACATGTTCTAAAGAAAAATAACCTGGGAAGCTCCTGTGGGAAAAGAGATGGCTCACTATCGGCAAAGGAGAGACTTGTCTGAAGAGAAAGAAGAGGAGGCAGGCTTTTAATTCTGTACTTCAACGATCCCTTTGTACACCATGCTATTTGCCCAAGGACCTTCTCTCACCACTACTGTAGCAGGTATTTGAGACACATACCATAATTATATGGCTCGGGTTGCTGTTTACGATTTATTCTATTTAGTTTCCCACTATAATCATAAACTCATGGAGAAAGAAAAATCCTGAGGAATTAAAATTGTATCTCAAATTTATGTAGAAATTTCCAGTTTTCAAAGTACTTTAAAAAATATTAACTTACTTTAGTCTTCACAGAAACTGGGAAGGACAAATGTACAGATGGGTATGACTTGGCTTTAACTGCAATCCTGAAGGTTAACAGGAACATTATAATTATTGCACTAACACAGAAAACTCTCCCTGTCCAGACTGCAGATCTTCCACCAAAAAGATCCAAATGAGTATTTTGTAAGAAAGAAGAGTGTATTAGTTCAAGAGTGTGTATTAGTTCAAGAATGTCAGAATAAAATGAAATTACTAGAAATAAATCTTTTTGGAAATGTTGTAGCAAATATTCCCAAGGCAGATAGAATACAAAACTATTTGCTTCTATTTGTATTTTTAAAAAGCATTCAATTAATACACGTCAATTGTGAGTGTGTGAGGGAAGTGCACACCAAACTTTGTCAATGAGAAAAGTTCAAGGTCAGAGTAGCTCACTGGAGTACTACGTTTGGCTGTCACAATGATGGCTCCAAGTTGATTTCATGATTCTCTTTTGCTTATTTTTAAAGATTTATAGGGTCTTCTGTAAGTAGTTAAGTTACTTCTTTCGTATATCACAACTGTTTGTTACTGAGCTAACTCTAGAATCGGTATGCATGCAGTAGCTTGGGAAGCAGAGACATAATTGGGATTGCAGAAAATATTTCATAGATGTCATTAAATTTTATAAGACAGAAGCAGATATAGAAATAGAAAATGAGGGAGTTCCCTGATGGTGTAGTGGCTTAAGGCTTTGGCGCTGGCGCTGTCAGCGCTGTGACCTGGGTTTGATCCCCAGTCAGGGAGCTACCCACATACCAAAAAGCAAAAAAAAAAAAAAAAAAAAAAAAAAAAAAAAAAAAAAAAGAAATAGAAAATGATTATATACATGGTATGCAATTCCTGAGAAAAACACAAACCTCCTATGTTGTAGTGACTGCACCCTTGCTATAAATTTCCTGTTTTGTAGTAATAGTGAGTACCTTGCTCTCTGACCAATTCTATTTTCCCTTGCTCATCCCATGTATCCCATCTAAGCAATACTGCTGGAGAATCAGATCACTGAAGTATCTAGCAACTGTTTATTTAGAAACCTGTTGCCAATTCTTATATATACCACAGAGGAAGTAGAAACAATATCTGCATCCCCTTTAAATATACAAGAGTATTTATGAGCCAATATATAGAATAACTAAAATCTTTGTTTATTTATTAGGGACCTATATTTCTATAAACCTCCAAAACTTTCCCCTTGCTTTTCTGGAAATGTACAAAGGACCTCTCACATGTAATCCAAAAGCTGGCCACTTCAGTTATCCTAACTCCTTTCTTTCTTTCTTTCTTTTCTTTCTTTCTTTCTGTGGTTCCCTGGCTGGGAATCGAACCCAGGCTGCAGCATTGAGAGCTCCGAAGCCTAGCCACTACACCACCAGGGAACCCCTATCTTTCCTTTCTTATTCTGGCTTCCATCAAAGGAACAGTCAAGGAACAATCAACGTATCTTTCCCTTGAGGTTGTATATAGTGTGGGGAAATGTTATGTAAATTTAAATTATGTAAACGAAATAGTGTGTGAAATACCAATATACAAAATTTGAAATTGAGTATGTACAAAAAGTAGAAAAATTCACACACAGTTTAATATTAGAAATTCAATATATTTTTGTTCTGTCTTACAATAGTTGATACTGAAGGAGCTCTCTTTTCTTGTACTACAAATATAACCATGTAGGTGGATAACTTCTCATGAAATTCCCAAGAAACACTTTGTACTGGTGTCTTTCTATTCATGACTTTTTAAACCTGCTTCCCTTGTTCTACTTGGTCACAGAAAATATTCTAGTTGTGGCTTCTAAAGAATGTGGAGAAAGCTTAATCTAGGGAATAAAAGAGTTCTTTTTAGGCTTAAGGAAGAATGGATGCTTGATCTCTCCCAGACAAAAGCAAAATTTGTGACATGTCTGTTGTTATTCTTTGCCATTTGTCAGGCATCATGCTAATCATCTTGCACAGTTTATATTTTGTAATATTCACAATTCCTGTAGGATGAGAATATTCTTAGCATTTTCCTTTCACAAAAGATGAAAGTAAAGATTACAGATCTTAAACAACTTGCCTTATAGTAAGCAAATATTGAGTATCAAAGCTATGTTCTGAACTCACAGTGCCCAAAGCCCTTTTTATTCTAACACCTACGGAGATGGGTGCTCACTGCACAGTGGGTCTAGAGGGAAGGGTAAGTGGAACTGAAATCCATGCTGTATTCTTCTTTGGCCCTGGTAGAGGAAATACATCTGCTTCGAGAATGGGAAACTTTTTCCCTAATGCACACACAAATCCTGTACAGGTAGGTGGATTTCCTAAGAAGATCATACTTCCACTAAACGAGAAAGGATCCCTATTCTGCCCATTGTGAGTATAGAAACTTAAATTATAATTTACCCCTGGGACTCAACCAGAATTCCCATATTATATCATTATTTGAAAGTGTTATCAACTCAGGAGTTTATAAAGATAAAGATTTGACTAAATGTCTAAAATGAGAACTACATGTATTTTATTAACCATTTAACTCATATACAATGAATAGAAAATAAGATGCAAATAAATATATTCAGTCTTTCCTAAAGGTATATGTTCTCTAAAAACTTAATTCCAAAATATCTCAAGGCCTTGTGTTCATTTTAGAAAAGCATTGGTTGCAGTGTGTGCATGGAGGGGGACAGATGGGTGAACTGACCCTGTGGTTTCCAACCTGAGAGAACTGATCGTTCAGTGGTGTACTTAGAGACCACATTAACTTCTTGGCGAGTGTTATGCTGCACGTGTGGGTGGTCCATTGATGAATGTGAATGTGGTGAATATCATTTAGGCAGGGAGCAAGAGGTGTTCAAGTGAGTTGGAGAGGAGCCCAGAAGGTATGCTCTTTATCTTCCAGGAACATCAGTTTTTCCAAAACACTTAACTTGCATTAATAAAGTGTATTTAGATGTGAATAAAGACAACTAGTCTTTGAAACCAAATCATTGTGACTCTCTAAGAATAACCAAAACATCTGTGAATGTAACTCCTAGTGTAAGACAAAGCTCAGAGAACAAATAATGGTTCTTAATTATATTGCTAAGAAGCACTGGCCTGGATCTGCCTGAAGTTATATTCCGAGGCTTCTAGCAACTATCATTTTGAGCCTTTAGTAATAGACAAAGTTCATTAGAATGATGAAAGAAGATGTCTTAAGCAATGTGAGATTAGAGAGGACTTGGGTTATGTCGTGTAGTCTGGAACACGAAGAGAATTTATAAAAAGAAAACCTCTATTGACTCTCAACTTAAGGCTTCATCACAAAATCTTCCTGGAGATAAGACAGCAAATCAGGTTGTGGGCAATGATCTGTGGAATTGCTCTCCTGACCACTTTCAGTCTGGTTTCTGGCATGCTTTTGAAACAAGTTTCTCACTGTTTTCATCCATTAATCATCCCTTCAGGATGATGGACAGAGGCCAGGTACTTAAATAGAAACTTGGATGTTTTGGAGATGGCTTTGATGCCACAGGACTGAAAAGTCCCCTGATTCTTTCACAGATTGGTTTTATTACCACTCAAAATCTTCTGAAAATTCCAAATGTACTAAAGGTCCTACCTTTAAGGAAAGAATAAGCATATACTATTCATGTACATATGTGTCCATTAATACACTTGGGTTTCTTTGTTTTATTTTTACCTGATGTCTAAATATTATAAAGGCTCTTTTTTCTCAGGGGAAACTATTTGTGAGTTCAGTCTGTTACTCTCTTATTCCCTACAAACTGGATCCAAAGGCTGCCCAAAACACTATGAGGAAGACATGAAAAAGAGTTTGGAAATACTCTGGACTACCTTATTTTGCTAATATCTCTATCTTCCCTTTATTCTACCCAGCTATGATGTCTTGCTTACAAGCTGGTAATTCTCCAAAATCTAACTGATATCTTTCTAATTTAACTTGTGTACGTGACTTTTGTTGCCAACATATTAGAACATACTAAAACTTTAGCGGTCACTATCTCTTAAAGTAAGGGGTATAATTAGAAAAAATGATAGTGGTTATCGTTTTTCCTTCATTATACTGTAAAGGTAACCAGTTTAGTGTCTTCATCTAAAGGAACATAATTTAGTGGTTATTGTTGGACCTCAGTTTTTCAAATAAAATCTACAGTGAGCTTTCCAATGAAAAATAAATACTGAGAGTTTTATGAGTCTTGCATTAAATCTATACATCAATTTAAAGAGAATAAACACTGAAATAATATTCATTCTGCCAATCCCTGAATATGGTTTATTTCTCCATTTATTTTGTTCTTGCTTCATTTCCCTCAGCAGTATTTTTTATATTTCAGTGTATGTGTTGTGTGTACTTTATTAAATTTATTCACATTTTGATATCATAGATAATAATATTTCTTACATTTCATTTTTAAAATTTTTGTAGCTACTATACAGAAATATGAGATTGTACAAACTGACTTTGTATCCTATGCTATTGTTGTAATACATTATCTTATCAATTCAGGCCAATTTTCCTACAGGTTTTTTATGATTGTCTACAAAAACAACCATGTGATCTGTGAGTAGAAGTACTTTTACTTCTTTCTTTTTGATTCTTAAGCATTTTATTTACTTTTCTTGTATGATTGCAGCAATAAGAACCTGTTGTACAATATTTGTGCATGGTGAGAATGGGTATTTTTCTATTGCTCCCAGTCTGAGGAGGAAAATGCTTGATCAGCACATTATTTATCTTGATGAGGATTTTATTTGCAAATAAAATAATGTATAATTTACAATTTTAGGTATAATGATCTATAAATATCAATTAGTGCACATCTTGTAATTAGCTTGGTTTTTTTTAAATCCAGTCCTATGATTTTTTGACAACTGTTCATTTACACTTAATGTAATAAATGATATAACTGGGTTGAAGTCTACCATTTTGCTCTTTATTTTCTTGTCCTTGCAGTGACATTTTTGTTCATTTGTTGCTCTTTTCCTGTGACATTTTGAGTAAATTCAAATATATTTTAGTTTTTTGATGCATTGCTTCTTTTAAAAAACATTTTAGAAGTTTCTGTATGGCTAAAATTATGCAACATTAACTTGTTTATCTTATTTAGAGTCAATATTATATCACTTACTCTATCTCACTTCATACTTCATGCTGCTCTGAGGTCCCTATTCACTTTTCGCTTCCTACTTCATAAATGTCATAAATTTACAACAATATAGTTCAAATTAATCTCATTTCTCCCACTGTTGTGATATTTTAGTTTGAAATATCTTCTAAGCCAGCAGTATCCAACCTTTTGGCTTCCCTGAGCCATATTAGAAGAATTGTCTTGGGCCACACATAAATATACTAATGATAGCTGATGAGCTACAAAAAAAAAAAATCGCAAAAAAAAAAAAAAATCTCACAATGTTTTAAGAATTTGTGTTGGGCCACATTTAAAGCCATCCTGGGCTGCAGGTTGGTCATGCCTGTTATAAATCCTAACTTACAATGTTATTGTTTTTGCTAAAAAACGAGAGCTGATTTTTCTTTGATGGGCTGCATAGTAAATATTTGGGGTTTATAAGCCATATGGTCTGCTACAACGACTTGCCTCTCCTGTTGTAGCATGAAAGTAACCATGGACAAAACAAACAAGTGGGCAACGCTGTGAGCCAATTAACCTTTGTGACAAAAACAGTCGGTGGGTCCCCAAGTTGTCATTTGCTGACCATTGTTCGTACAGCTCTGTATTAGGAAAAATATAAGAGAAAAGAGAGAGAGTCTTTTCTCTTTACCCATTTATGTTACTGGATATGATTTTATTCATTTGATTTTCCCCAGTTTTATTAAGGCATAATCAGAATACAAAAAACTGCACATAATCAATGTATATAATTTGATAAGTTTGGGTAAGGTATATGTATACCTTATGTTACTATCTCCATGCACCAGGTAATAACCATATCCATCACCTCAATAAGTTTCCTTGAGTTAGTATGTGTGTAAGTGTATGTTAGGAGCCCAGAAATAAGTTTACTCATTTATGGTCAACTCATCCTCATCAAGGGTGCCAACCATACACGAGGACAAAAGAGTCTTTTCAATAAACCAATAAAAGGTGTTGAGAAAACCAGATATCCACATCCAAAATACTGAAACTGGACCCTTGTCTTTCACCATATACACAAAGCACCTCAAACAGACTACAGATTTGAATGCTAAGATCTGAAACCCTAAATTTCCAAATTAGAACATAGGATAAAAGATCCCATGTTTCTTTTTATAGATCCTGGTTTCTACTGATAACATTTCCATTTAGCCTGAAGAGTAACCTTTGGCATATTTTATGGTGCAGTCTCACTGACTACTAATTCTCTAGCTTTCATTTCTCAGAAAATATATTTATTTGACTATTTACCATATAATTTTACTGAATATTAAACAATACACTGACAGTATTTTAACAATGTTTAAAGGTTTAAAGGTGTTGTTTCATTATCTTCTGGCCTATGTTGTTTCCAATGAGAAAATAACTGTTAGGCACATCATCAGAATATCATTTTGATGCTAGCTGCTTTGGAATTTTCTTTATCTTCGAATTTCCGCAATTGGATTATGGTATGCCTAGGTGTGGTTTTCTTTTTATTTTTCTGGCTTTGGGTACAATAATACACTTGGATCCATGGGTTTGAAAATAATTTTTTTGTCCCATTCTCATGTTTTTTTCTTGCAGACCTTAATTGTACTTACTTCAGAGCATTTTATGTCATCCCCAAGGTCCTTAGGTATTGCCATGGGTCAAATTCTTAAATGATTTACAAGTCTAAGTGTACTCATATATGACTATTGTAGATATACTTTCTGGAACTTGTAAAAATTCTCTCATACAAAAACACGGTCATTAGTGTTTGGGTTTCTACTGTAGTTCACAAAGCTTAGTTAAACCACAAAAGAACTATGCTTAACTTCACCATAAAAAATATTAGTAAAATAAATAAAATTATACAATGATGTATGGTATTACAGTTAATATTGTCTGACATAGACTGTGCACTACAAGCTAGGCTGGTCACTCTTCTCAAAATACCATTGCTAATGTTCTGCTTTTTCTATACAGAAGAGTATTTTCAAACCCCCTATGACTTCTCAGTGAATACAACTCCATTCTTCTACTCCCATACTCCCACACATATCACACATGCATGATAGAAATGAAGAAAACAAGTCTGAACTTTTGAACTTTTCTGGGAACTAAAATAAATATGGATAAGAGGACTACAACTGCCTTTAGTTCTATCCTTTACATTTTGATGTGTAATGAAATCAAGTCTACTTTTGGGTGACTGTATAACTTTTATGACTAGTGAAAGAGTTATCTTGAAATTGGTAAAATAATTATAACAATAAAATTTTACATTTTCTTAGCTAATTTAGTTCCCAAGAGGTAAACAGAACTATCTTCTAAGATCTATTTTATTGATAAAGAATGTATGCATAAAAAATATATGTATTGCTGCCTATGTTATATTACCTCTCTTCTGTATAGCTTCAAAGGATTTTTTTATTGTGGAAAATACATAAGGATTACTAATTCTAATATGTGTTAGTAAATGGCCTTTCAAAGTTTCTTCTAGACATCTCTTTTTACAGAATCATTAATTTATTTATATGTTTTTCTGGATTGCACTGTATTTGGAATTCAATTGTTTCCCTTTCTCATCTTCAAAGCTATTTTAGATCATATGTGAAGACCATGAATCAATGAAGTTTTAACCCAAGGACTAAAAAGTAAAAGTGCACATTGGGAACAAATAATACATGGGGCTATTTCCTCTCCCTCTGCAGTACAACACGTAACAGATTTATTCATTTCTGGAGCTATTGAAATCTACTTACTGCATCCCATAGGTCTGAAATAGAAAAATGGAGCTAATTTTTCTTCTGGTCTCAGCTTGTATTCTATTTCAAAAAATAGGATTTGGATCACATAATAGAGAGCAAATAAAAATCTTGCAGAGTCAGCATGATCTAAACTAGCCTAATATTAAAAATCAGTGTCATCAAAGAAAATCCAATTGTAAATAAGCCACAGAATTTTGAAGAAAGAGATGTAGTAAATTTTATGGGGGGTAGTTCTGTTTTGGGAGTTTTAAGAAAAAATAGAAGGTGATCCATTTGTACCAATATGTAAAAAAAGCCAATTGCCTTTGAAGAATTCCAAATACTGCTTTGGGACAAAATATATAAACAAAAAATGAAAGTATATCATATTAGTTAAAATACCCTATAGAGAAATAGAACACATTGTTTTTCTCTTTTAAGGAATCCTAGGGATAAAAATAAGCAGTTATATCACCAAGTAAGTAATATTGTCTGTTGGACTTTTGGTTTTGTTTCAATAGTCCACTTTAAGAATCAAAGTAGAAAAAATTTAAGTTCAATTGAATGTAAATAAAAAGAATTGTGAAGCAAAGAGGTGACGAGATCCAAAAGAGTGGACATTATTATGTTCATTAATTAGTCAATTACGTTTCAGGAAGCAAAAGTGTCTCAAGGTGATTTATATTTCGAGATTTCTCTCATAAGTAAGATCTTACTAATAAGACTTTATATTATCAATGAACAAGTTTTAATCAAATCTGAAAAAGTATAATAATAATTTGTATGATTGCTTTTCAGATTGCATACAATGTCCATTTCCTTCTTTTACTAGCATAAACACTTTAACTACTATAACTAACTTTGCCTAGAACAAAATAATAATGAAAAGGAGGAACTTCTGGTTAAGATGGCAATGTGGGTAAGTCTGTGCTCATCTCCTCTCATGACAACAAAATTACAACTACAGATTAACCATCATTGAGAATCATCTGAAGTTTACCTGAACAGAAATCCTACAACTAAGAAGCCAAATAAGACTGGTAGAAGAAATAAAGACATTGAATGGGCTAGTCCCACAGTTATGTATGGTTGTTAAAAATCAGGAGAGTTATCTTGGCTGTGGAGGTCTCCTGGAGGAGTAAGGGGTGCCAGCCTCACACCAGGCCCAGTGTTCAAATACAAAGAAGAGAAGTTCTCCCAACTCCTGGCTGTAAAAACCAGTGCAGATAGTGGTTAAGTGAGACAGACTTGGAATTTTAGTCATTCCTTGAGAAGGGTCCACACATGGTCTTACTTGCTGATGAAGTCACTTGCTCTGAACTGCATTGGCTGGGTTCAGGATGAGGCCTGGAGGAGCAGCCTCCCAGACAGAAGTGCACACAAATTTTATTGGTTTTTTACAGATCCTTCCACCAACCCAGTTTATATAGTCAAGTGGGCACAATATCTGAGTCTTCCTCAACCTGGCTAACACAATTTGCCCTGCTGTAGAGATTCTGTGAGACCCTGTCCCACCTAATTTGCAGGCACAATCAAGCTGCTTTCAGTGGCTATTCCATACAAATGCTTGTCTTGGCTCATACTGTGTATTTTCTTAAACCCTCTCAAAGGTTCACAAATCCCAAACAACCTGGGCTTTTTATAACTTGTACCTCTTGCTAAGGAGCCTCAAGCCTGGAACTAGCAAGAGGCAGCCTCAGATCATAATTCAGCATCTGCCAGGCACTTCCAAGTCCAGCACAAGTGGTATCCATCTACTAATCACTTTGTAACTCACGCTACGTGGCTTCAAGCAGGGATAAGGCATTGACTGACCTTGGCCTGCACCAGAGCCCCTTCAAAAAGGCCCCAGAACCATACACCCAACAGTCAGCTTCAGACAACATCAGAGCATCACAAAAACACCTCCATAAATGACATAACCAAAGGGCTGACTAAGCAGGCACCAGAACCCTGTTATAGAGAATCTTGTTTCATGGGGTCAGTCCCTGCATAACGGCTCCTCCACTATAGTCCAGGCCAGTCCTCATGACCAATTTACCTGAGTAATAATACCTTCCATTTTTGTGCCAACAGCAACCAAGACTTAACTACAACAGGAGGGTACATGTAACCCACACAAAAGTCACACCTAAAGCACCTGGCTCAGATGACCAGGGAGGTTGTGCCACTGGGCCCCATAAGACACCTACTGCGTAAGGACATTCTACCAGGACTGGGAGATACAACAGCTTTACTTAATACGTAGAAAGAAACACAGGGAGATAGTCAAAATGAAGATATAAAGGAAACATGTTCCAAATAACAGAAGTTAAAAAAAAAATTCTTAATGATCTCAGTAGAAACTTCAACAAAGATAGAAAATATAAAGACAGGAAACATTTTAAAAGTCAGAAATAAAGAATACAACAACTGAAATAAAGAATACATTAAGAAAAATCAAAAGTACATTGGATGAATCAGGGGATCAAATCAGCAATCTGGGAGAAAAGTAAGCAGGAAACAGCAGCCAGGAAGGAGAGGGAGAAAGGGCACTCTGCATGCATTTCTTGGCCCACAGCCAGCACAATCTGGTCTGACAGACCAGCATACAGGACTGATTCCGGCTCAGGTCAGAGTCCCTGGGGCAAACCGAGACCAGAAAGGTGTGAGCCCATACTACCTGCATGGCCCCACAGGCCCAGGAAGAAAACAAAGGCATGAACCCTGCCCGCATCTCCCCTCAAGACTTCTGCCCACCCAGTATCAGCAGTGAACACCAAAGAAAGTGCAAAAGCTGGGTTAAGAAGAGTTATCTACAAACACAGAAACCAAAGAAAGGGAGCTCAAAATAAATTTGAACAACAAAAAATTCAAAGTAAAAGAGACAGGTACAAACAACCCATCAGAGAGTTCAAAACAATGATTATAAAAATGCTTAGGGAATTTAATAATAATTTCAACAGAGAGATAGCAGGCACAAAAAAAGACGTAGAAACCATTATAAAGGGCCAGGCAGAAAAAGATTACAATAACTAAACTGAAGTATGGAATAAAAGGAGTCACCAGACTACATGAAGCAGAAGTGCAACGTAGTAATTTGCCAGAAAAACCAGCAGAAAACACCCAATCAGAACAACAAATAGAAAAAAGAATCCAAAAATGGTTTGAGATTCCTCTGCGACAACATTAAGCATAATAACATTCGCAGGACTACCAGAAGAAGAATAATAAAAGCAAAGGACAGAGAACTTATTTGAAGAAATAATTACTGAAAATTTTTCTAACCTGGCAAAGAAAATAAGACGTACAAGCCTAGGAAACACAGAGAGTCCCAAACAACATGAACCCAAGTAGAAACACACCGAGACATATCATAATTAAAATGGCAAGAGTTAAAGAAAAATAGAAAATTCTGAAACCAGCAGAGAAATGCAAGTAGGGGATACCCATTTAACACTTAGCTGATTTCTCATCAGAAACTTTGTAGGCCAGAAGGGAATGACAGAAAACCAAAGATCAAGCACCAAGATTAATGTAGCCAGTAAGGCTAGCATTCAAATTAAAGGACAGATAAATAGCTTCTCAGACAAGAAAAAGCTTAAGGAGGTTCACCACCAAACCAGTACTACAAAATATGTTAGAAAAACTTCTTTAGGCTGGGAGGAGAGATGGGAGACTGGGTAAAGTAAGGGAAAGGAATTGAGAAGTTTAGTTTGTTACAAGGCAATACTCAGGGAGATGTAGAGTATAATATAGGAATATAGTCAATAAGGTTACAGTAACTTTGTGTGCTGTCAGATGGGTACCAGATTTGTTGGGGTGATGGGAGAGGAGCTGGATGGGTGGGTAAAAAGAGGAAGAAATTAATAAGTACAAATTCATAGTCAAAGAATAGTCACAGGGATATAAAATGCAGCATAGGGCATAAAGTCAATAGCACTGTAATAACTATGTATGGTATCAGACAGGAATCAGTTGTATCAGAATGAGGATTTAGTAAGTTATATAAATGACTCATCACTGTGCAGTACACCTGAAACCAATATAATATTGTCTGTCAAATGTAATTCAATAATAAAAGTCTCCAAAAAAAAAAAAAATAAGAAGGAAACACCCAATCAGAACAGCAAAAAGAAAAGAAAAGAAAATGAGGATAGTTTAAGGAGTTTCTAGGACAATAGTCAGTATCAACATTCACATCATAGAGGTACCAGAAGAGGAGAAACAGCAAGGAATGTAAAACCTATTTGAAAACATAATGACAGAACACATCCCTAACCTGGAAGGAAATAAACATAAAGTCCAAGGAAGTGCAGAGAGTTCCAAATAAGATGAACCCAAACATGCCCACACCAAGAGACATTATAATGATAATGGCAAAGATCAAAGACACAGAGAGAATCCTAAAAGCAGCAAGTTAAATGAAACTAAGAACAATCCCATAAGATTGTCAACTGACTTCTCAACAGAAACTTTGCAGGCTAAAAGAAATTGGCACAAAATAGTCAAACTCAAGAAAAGCAAGGATCTACAACCAATACTACTCTACCCAGCAAGGCTATTTCAAATTGAAGCTCAGATAAAGAGCTTCCCAGACAAGAACAAAGCTAAAGGAGTTACCACCACCAAACCAGAATGACCAGTGATCTTAAGAGAGACTGCAAGACTAAAAAAAAAAAATTCAAAAATATGAATAATAAAGTGCCATTAACAACATATCTATCAACAATTATTTTCAATGTAAATGAATTAAAAACATAGGGTGGCTGAATGGATAAGAAAACAAAACTTTACATATGATGCCCACAAGAGACTCAAAATTAAAAGACATGTACAGACTGAAAGCAAAGGGATAAAAAAGTTATTTCATGAAAATGGAAGTGAAAAAAAGCTGGGGTAGCTTATACCAGACAAAATAAACTTTAAAACGAGGACTATAACAAAGACACAGTAATTCCACTTCTGGATATCTATATGAAGAAAGCCAAAACACACTACTTGGAAGGGACATGTGTATCCACTTTGCAGCATTATTTGCAATGGCCAAGATGCAGAGGCAGGCTGGATGTCCATTGATGGATGAATGGATGAAGAGAAAGTGGTACAAAAATGCAATGAAATATTGCTTGGCCATGAAAAGGAGTGAGTTCTTGTTTTCTGCAGCAGCATGGTTGGACCTGGAGGGCTTATGTGCTGAATGGATTACATCAGACAGAGAGAGACAAATGCAATGTGATTTTGCTTATAGGTGGAATTTAAAGGACAAAATAAAAAAACAAATGGAACAGATACAAACTCATACGTACAGAGAGCATTTTGAAGTTGCCAGATGTGAGGGGGGTTTAGGGGGTGAGCGAAAAAGGAGAAGGGATTAAGAAGTACAATGGTCGTTACAGAGTAGTCATGGGGATGTAGGGTACAGCATAAGGATTATAGTCGATGATATTGTAATAACTATGTATGGTGTGAGATGGGCACTAAATTTGTTGGGGTGATATTTGGGAAGGCATTGGGAGCAGGGTGAAAAACATGAAGGGATTAAGAAATACAAATTGATATTTATGAAATCATCATGAAATGTAGAGTAAAGCATAGAGAGTATGTAGTGGGTGATATGGTACAGTGACAGGTGGGTAGCAGACTGGTCAGGGGGATTGCTTGTTAAATTATATAAGTGACTAACCACTATGCTGTATATGTAAAATTAATATAAAATAATACAGAATGTTAACTATAATTGAAAATATTTAAAATGTAGGGAAAAAGTGAAGAGGAATAAGAGGTTCAAATTTTCAGGTGTAAAACAAATAAGTCATGGGGATGTAATGCATAGCATGGGAATATAGTCAATAGTATTGTAAGAGCATAGTATGGTGTTAGATGGTTGCTGGGCTTATGTCGATCATGTTTTTAGGTATATAAAGGTTGAACAACTATGGTGTAATCCTGAAACTGATAGAATGTTTGTATGTTAGCTATATTTTTAAATAAAAATATTAAAAAAATAAGTAAGTAAATAAATAAATGGATTGAATGGTACGATCAACAAATAGGGTGGCAAAATGGAAAAGGAAACAAGATTCTGATATGAGATATATAAGAGATGCACTTTAGATCAAAAGACACACACTGACTGAAAGTGAAGGGATAAAAAAAGGTATTTCATGAAAATGAAAAAAAAATAAAAATAAAAAAAGCTTGAGTAGGAATACTTACACCAGACGAAATAGACTTTAAAACAAAGGCTATCACAAGAAATGAGGAAGGACCCAGTAATCCCACTTCTGGATATTGATCTAAAGAAACCCAAAATGCTATTATGATACCTGGAGGGGAAGAATGCATCCGTACGTTCGTTGCAGCATTGTGTACAGTGGCCAATATGTGGAGACAGCCTGGGTGTTCGATGATGGATGAGTGATGAGAGCAGTTGGCACTACGTGAGGGTGAGGGCTCACTGGAAAGTAGCCAGCCATGTAATAGGAATAAATAGAGGCATTTATGGCTGGGTTTTTTCCAGACAGCCCTTATAAAATGTGGAATTGTCACGGAAAGCAATGGGTTCTTGCTGTCTGTGGCAGCACGAGTGGACATGGAGGGTGTGTTGTGCTGAGTTGGGTATGTCAGACAGAGACAGATGCAATGTGATTTCGCTTATACATGGACTCTAAAGGACAAAATAAACAAACACATCAGAAACAGGCTCAGAGATACACAGAACCTTTTGATGGTTGCCAGATGGGATGGGGGTTGGGGCTGAGTTAAAAAGGGGAAGGGATTAAGAAGTGCAAGTTGCTTGTTAGAAAGTAGTCATAGGGACATAGAGTAGAGCTCAAGAAATATAGTAAAATATATTGTAATAACTATGAATGGTGTCAGGTGGGTGTTAGTTTTATTGAGGTGATCATTTTGCATGTTACATAAATATCTAATTACTATGTTATACACCTGAATTAATATAATATTGTATATCCAATGTAATTGAAAAATTAAAAAAAATATTTTAAAAACAAGAAAACCTGAATAGATTTAAAACCGTTAAAGAAACTGAATCAACATTAAAACCTACTCTTAACCCTGTCACTAACCTCCCTTATCATGGGAATAGACTCTGGTTGCTTTATATGTGATTTAAAGCAAATATTCAGGAAATAGCCAATGTCAATCTTATATAACTTCTCCAGAGTTTGTAGTATATATTTTACTCACTTTGTACAACATAAAGACATTTTTTGGCAACAGTAATCACCTAAAATAGCATAGAGGTTAGTTAACCCTATAGGGTGGAAAGGGGAGGGGTCAGGTGATCAAACCCATCACACAGCACAGTTTGACTGTCCTGATAATCTTTTCTTCGTCTAGTTGGTGGGTATACAGGTGTTTGTTTTGCTACTTTTTATATTATTTTTACACATCTGAAGTATTTCATAAATTATTTTTAAAAAGCTAATTAAACTATATCTTTTTAGTTATGCCTAAACCTTAGCTAAAAAATAACAGATTTATTTAAGTATATAAACCATAAAAATAATTCAAATAAGAACCTAAGATTTAATAGATGATATTTCTTGTAATATATTAAAAATAATAACATGAAAAAGTATTGATGCTTATCTTTAACTATGATACAATCCCACTGCTTTCCCTTTGAATGTTTGTGAACCTATAGTAAACCAAGGACATGAAGATTTACCATATATTAAGAGGTAATAAAATAAGTAAGAAAAAATTAAAAGAAACCACTCTTTCTGCTATTAAGAAAATTAAAGCAGGTGTCAGTTCATAAGGAATTTTAGACTTCCATAAAAATATGCATTGATATTTGCTATTTGATCTAAGTAAAGCCAGTGAAAATTTGTTACTTTATTACTGAAACACTCAAAATAACCGACCTCATCACCACATGTACTTGAGTTCACATAAACTTCTGTTCAATTTTATAGACATAGAAACTAGCTAAACTACTAAAATAGACTTGTCTTGGAAATAAATGAGTAGTGCTCTGACTAGAACAGTCAAAGCATTCATAGTATACTATGTCGATTGGCAAAATGCTTTCATTTGTATATTGGCATAAGCCTAAAATACCTTGATCTAAATTCACACACACACACACAAATATATATATAAACTATCAAAATATTTGGAATCTTACCTGTAACAAGAAAGCTGCATCTCCCAGCTCCAGCTTCATTTATGATGCTACAGTTATAAACACCATAGTTTTCATTGGAAAGACTCTTCACCGGGTATTCTGTGTATTCTTGAGAGTCAAACTGACCTGTCCGTAATAATTTGTTGCCCAAGCGCCACTCGTAGGTCAGTACCCGTATTGGATAGGCTCTCAGAACCCGGCAGCTCATAGTGACACTTCGTTCTTGTCCTTGCCGGATTTCCAGGAATGCTGGCTCCACAGCAGGGGGATCTGTAGAAAAGAGATGTTAAAACAGATAAAATATGTAGGTTGCAATATTCTTATGGTGAGAAGTGAATTTTAAGAACACATCCAGCAATAAGGAAGGAATATAAGAGATGGGTGTAGAACTTATTGTAGGCCCAGGAATTTCATTTGGGAATGGGACACATGATTAACTGAGTGTAATCAGTGAATGAGACATATTGCTTCAAATAAGCATTTGCAAGTGATACTAACAGTGTTGATTTTTTTCTTTTTAGCTACTTCCCAGAAAAGACTGTTATGACTGTTTGCTTTATACTGTTAACAACCCAATGACATTCTGAGTACGAAATGTAGTCCCCAAACTAGCATGAAACTCTGAAACATATAAAGCCATTGGTTCAAATCAGTGAATTCTAATTATTCCCATATGAGGCTAAGCTCTAGGGTTGCTGGATGCCTATTATCTAATAAAATAGGTAACACAAGTATATACATTTATTTTCTAAATTATTTGCTCTGAACTTATTTAACTGCCAGACATATCATGTATAAAACTAAAGCAACCTTTGCAAATTACTCTACAGGTACAGGTACAGGTTTTTCACCCCACTGCAATGGTTCAGTTATATGGCTTAATTGTAATTTATTTCCATGTAATTAAAACTTGCTATATTCGATACCTAATCTTTTAGTTTTTGATGTGAAAATTTCTAAAAGGTGTTACATACTTCTCTCATTATTTACAGTAAGCAAAATAATCCTTTTCGTAATGACTCTCAATGGTCATAAAAGATGACAATTATTTCCTGGATGCTAATGATGGGATTCATTTAATCAATGAAACTGTATGAACCACACAAGATTGCACTGCATAACACAATCACGTCCTTGATTAGATGTGTATGGCAAACTTTGAGTTGTGCAGCACTATGCAGCTGTACCTGGCATTCTTTCCATCAAAATGCTAAAAAGTTTTAGAACTACCATACTAAATGTGCTGGGTGATATTCTTTGTGTGTTATTCCATTTAATTTTTATGCGTTTTCTTTCTTTTCTCAGTGCCAATCTGTTGACCAACACTTCTTGTTTCTTTCAACAAATGTCTTTAAACTCACCTACTGATTAAAGTTTTATTCATGAATTCAATTTCCATAGCTCTTTCTATATAAATGCTAAGAATTTTTAAAAAATAAATGAATTAGAAAAAATTCATCTGCATAACACAGTGGGCAGACATATACATATCTAATTTATAAAACTTCTTGTAGGGTAGAAAGTAAAGAAGTGAATAACACTATGAAAATTGACTTGATCAGGAATCTCAAAGGAGGTAATACTTGAGCTATGTCTTCCAGGATATACAGAAAATGGTCAGGTGGGTAAGCATTAAGAGAGGACATTCCAGGTAGAGGGATTAGTATCTGCAAAGGTAAGGAGAAGCGGGTATTCTGAGTATAAATGAATTAGCATTGCTGGTATACAAAAGATGCATGAGGGCTTAGGAAGAAATAGAAAGAAAGGCAGAGACGTTATTCAAAGATACTTGAATGCCATGTTATAAAGTTCATATTTTATCATGATGGTATTTAGGGTCTTTTAAAACTTTTTAAATGAAGTCTTCATAGGATGAGACCAATCTTTTAAAAAGAATATTGTGGCAGATAAGAGAAACATTAACCTTCAAGGTAAGAGTTTAATTCAGAGAGAATGGCAACATCATCAGTGAAGACCTGAACTGAGGAAATGTTTAGAAAAAAAAACGATATGGTATTGGGAATAAAAAAGTGAAACAAGCAGAAGGCAAAACAAGAGAACAAGTTTTATGCAAATGTATTTTGTCGAACAAAAGGAAACAGTAAAAGTGAAGGTATTCAATAGAATAGAAGCCCTGCATTTTTAAGGAAAGAGAGGTATGTGGGACAGTCGAGGTTCATCTCTTCCTTGAGTATGAGTGAAAGAGAAGGGAGTAGATTAAGAATACTAATGTACCACGATTGCAGAAATTAAACAAAGATTACATCAAAGTTTCTTTCACCCATCGATAAAGAACAGTCATTTAATTTTTTATCTCTGGAATTATTGATAACATTTGGTGTGAATTCAGTCAGAAAAATAAGAAAAACAGCTTAGCAGTTGGTTAGAAGTCCAGGTAGAAATTTGCTTCTATGTACCTTGTGTATAATACATGATAACAAATTTTCAAATAGTTCTTTGGAAATATAAGCAAGGTTGATAGTAATAAGTCTTTCTTATATTGGGTAGCAAAAATAATATCCCTAATTTAGGGCATTATTAATATACTTAATGTGCTATCTTTATTGTTTCATTTAATGACTGTCAAGATCTTCCCATTCACTCATTCATTTTCTCATTTCTAATATAATGTTTGTTCTTATATTTTGCTGAAAGTGATTCTCCTAAAATGGGATTTTGGGGAACATTACTTTATAGTTAGGAATGAATTAACTACTCTCATTCATATGTTCTTTAAGATTATGTGCCATTTTTAATGTAATGTTGGAGACTGCAATTTTAATAATTTTAGACCTTAGAATATGTACAACTTATTGTTTTATATTTTAAAGATTTCATCATTTCATTGGAATTTAAGGTGGAAAACAATAAAATATTCTATCCAAAATATGTAACTAAGAACATGGAGACCAAATGCTTAATTCCTTAAAAGTTCTGTTTAATAAAATAGAAATATTATGATTAACATGGCCATATGCCAATTTATTATCAAGCTTTCAAATAGTAAAATTTAACTCTAGAATTTTGTATCAGAAAAATATGTCAATTTCCAAGTTCTATTCTCAGGAAGTAGTCAATCTGAATCTAAGACCCTCATATTTTCCTTGAAAGATAATGCAAAATATCTTTGAAAATGTTATGAAAGAGGTTGAAATGATAAATTAAATTTCTAGTATTTTCCTTTTATAAAAGGACCAACATTAATTTAAAAAAATCCACAACACAGAAAGACTGTTCATTTCTTATGTTCATACTAAGAATTATAAATAGAAAGTCCATTTATTTCATTTCTGCCAATATTTCTACATCCAAATATTAAACAGTTATTTGATAATAGCCCCAATTAGGTAAAACATGAAGCTATATTGGTCTGCCAAAAATATATTTAATATGCTGCATTGTTATCTAGAAATCCATTCTGTCTAGCCATTTTGTACATTGATTGCTCTAATTAAGTCATAGAATTTTCCTTAAGAAAATAGATGCCTACATTAAAAATACAATATGAATTCATTCAAATTTTTCAAATTGACTATATAGATAATATAGAGCATTAACATATAATAAATTTAGTAGATGCAGAAATTTTCAGAAATAAAGAGGGAACTCAGCAAAAAATTATCCTTAAAAATTTTGCTATAAAATTGTAAAGACTAATCTTAGGCCAAAAGGTAGATGATATGGTGCTTTAGTCTTGGCATTATAGTAAAAAGCTATGAAAATGGACTTCATCTTCAAAAATATTAAAGAGTAGAAGTTGCATCATTTTCAGTTTTTGCTCTTGGCTTATGATTACTATCAAAGAGTGTTTTCATATTTAATGGATACTTCAGTTACTTTATTGTCTTTGAAAGCTGAAGGCATTCTTTATGTGCTATATACATGAAATATTGTTTAAAAAAACAAACAATACAAAACAAGGAAACAAAACCAAAATGACAATAACTTCAGTGGCTGTAAGTTATATCATAACATATAATGATTACATTGTTTTAATTTACTTGTTTGCTTTATAACAAAGATAAATACTCTGATGAAGAAGATTGTTAGGAACCACACATACAAAGAAAAATATTTAAATTAATACATCACTCTAAGTATCAAAAACTACTCCTCAGAAAACAACAGATACAGCATCCATTTATGATCAAAACAGTGAATAAATTGGGTATAGAAGGAAAGTACCTCAATATAATAAAGGTCATATATGAAAAACCCTCAACTAATATCATACTGAATAGGGAAAAGCTGAAGTCCATTCCCCTAAAACCAGGAATAAAAGAGGGATACCTGCCTAGCACCACTGTACTGGAAGTTCAGGCCAGAGCAATCTGGCAAGATAAAGGAATAAAATGTATCCAGAGTGGGAAAAAAGAAGTCAAACTGTCACTATTTGCAAAGGACATGATCCTTTATATAGAAAATTCCAAAGACTCCACCAGAAAGCTATTGGAAACAATAAACAAATACAGAAAAGTCATAGGATACAAAATCAAGGTACAGAAATTAACTGCATTCTTATATACAAACAATGAACCTTCAGGAAAAGAAATGAGAGAATCAATACCTTTTGTGATTGCAACAACAACAAAAAAAGTGAAATAACTGGGCATTAACTTAACAAAGAATGCAACAGACTTATACACAGAAAACTCCAAGACACTTTTGAAAGAAATTGAAGAGGACACAAAGAAATGGAATGATATTTCATGTTCATGGATCAGAAGACTTAACATTGTTAAAATGGACATATTACCCAAAGCTATCTATAGATTTATTGCAATTCCCATCAAAATCCCACAAACATACTTTCACAAAATAAATTTTAAAATGATCAGATTTGTATGGAACCACCAAAGACCTCAAATCACCAAAGCAATACTACATAAAAAGAATAAGGTATGGTATCACCCTCCCTGACTTCAATTTATACTACAAAGCATCAATAATTAAAACAGCTTAGTATTGGCAGAAAAACAGAAATATAGACCAATGGAACAGAATGGAGAACACAGAAATAAATCCACAAATATATAGGCAAATAATTTTTGATAAAGGACCAAAAAGTATGCAATACGGAAAAGAAATCCCCAGCATATGGTGCTGTGAAAACTGGAAAAACATATGCAAAAGAATGAATCTGAGCTATGAACTCTCACCGTATACTAAAATCTATTCAAAATGGGTTAAAGATCTCCACATAAGACCCAATACGAGAAACAGTATAGAAAAAAACATTGGTACTAAACTTACAGGCCTTGCTCAAGGAGGACTTCATGAATCTGACCTCAAAGGCAAGGGAAGTAAAGGCAAAAATAAATGAATGGGACTGTATACTAAAAAGCTTATGCACAGCAAAACAAAACAAAACAAAACAAAAAACATCAACACAGCAAAGAGACAGCCAACTGAGTGGGAGAAAATATTCGCAAACAACACATTTGATAAGGGTCTAATATCTAAAATATATAAAGAACTAGTACGACTCAACACAAAAACGCCAACAACCCAATTAAAAAATTGGGCAGGGGACCTGAACATACAATTTTCCCATGAAGATATACAAATGGCCAACAGACATAAAAAAAAATGCTCATCCTCATTAGCTATCAGGGAAATGCAAATCAAAACCACAATGAGATACCATCTCACACCTGTTAGAATGGCTGTTATCAACAAGACAAGGAATAACAGGAGAGGAGGTGGAAGAAAAGGAACTCTGGTACACTGCTGGTGGGACTGCAAACTGGTACAACCACTGTGGAAGGCAGTGTGGAGATTCCTCAGAAAATTGGGAATGGAGTTACTGTATGATCCAGCAATACCCCTTCTGGGGATCTACCCAAAAAAGTAAAAAACCTTTGTCAATGTTCATCACAGCACTGTTCACGGTGGCCAAGACATGGAAATAAACAAAGTGCCCTGTGACAGATGACTGGATAAAGCAGCTGTGGTACATATACACAATGGAATATTACTCAGCTGTAAGAAAAGATGAAATACTGCCATTTGCAACAAAATGGATGGACCTGGAGATCATCATGCTAAGTGAAATAAGCCAGACAGAAAAAAATCAAGAACCACATGACTTCACTCATATGTGGAATATAAAACTGAAAGCAACAAAGAAAAAACAAACAAAAAACTCATGGACACAGTCAATAGGGGTTACCTGGGGGCAAAGGGAGGAAGGGGTGGGAGAAGAGGGAGAGGATGGGAGAGGAGAGGGGGAGCTAAATATATGGTGATGGAAAGAGAACACACACTGGGTGGTGAACATATAATGCAACAAATAGACAATGCACTGTAGAATTGTACACCTGGAACCTATGTAATTTTTGCTAACCAATGTGACCCTGTAAGTTTAACAATAAAAAATAAATAAATAAAATTACAAAAGTAAAATTAATGACTTCTCCATTTACTCCAAGGGACATTAGCATACATTTTAATAGTCAAGAAATACATTAAGTATGTTTGTGTAGAAATGGGGGACATAGGTAGTGATTTACACAACCATATTTTATCCTACTAACATTAATTCCAGAGCCCTTTCATGGACACTTTCAAGATATACTTTAAAACAGCCAATAACAACCTTAAAAACACATATTGCTTCACTATATTTCATGTAGTATTCATGACAGAAGGAGCAAAGCACTGTTTAAATTTGCTGTTAATGCTTGCATGTCAAATAACTGTAAATATCGGAATTATTGTTAACAGAGGAAAAAGTATTTTTATTGTTTCAAATCATAGTTATTTCATTTGTAAACATGGGGAAATAATTAAAGAAGCCCTATTAAAAAGTGCTGAATGTTTCCTGAGGACTGATTCTGAGATTCAAAATCATATATATATCCATTCATACATATTACAATTATTTGGGTTACCATATATTTATATTGAATACTAAGTTTAAAAAAATACTGAGTTTACAAAATACATCTTTTCCTAGAATTTCTATATATAGATTCTTTGACTATAAAATGTAAGCACAGTTGGGTTAGTGTTAAACATTGTAAAAAATCTGTATTTCAAATTTTGAAAAGTTTTGACCATCCCTATTTTAAAAAGCCTTTATTAATTTTTCCTGTAAAACAGCGCATATTTATGTCAATAGTAAATATCTGCTGACATTGAGGAATTGTGTGAAGCACTGTGTATGATATTTTTTCTAACTTTCAAAAAACTTGGAGACTGAACTATTGAATAAGAAATAAGAATG